>DWKC01000444.1:0-12835 GCA_018249195.1 Racta chiria
GGTTAGAAAATGTCGATGACACATCTTTTTAGGATTCTGTACTTGAAGTAACCAATAAGGAAATAACGGAACCTTTATTACTTTGTAATAACCATTACCCGAGAACAAACATTCATCCGTCACAGACATGCCTATCCGAGCCGAAAATTGAATCCGAAAAAAATATGTAGCGGTGAAGCTATTTCAGAACCAAGGCGATAAATTCGCTTATAAAAATTTAAGCACGCCACATACGTTAAGATTCAATCGGAGAACGCATATAAATCGAAAATGTTTTCGCTATCCACAGGAATCATCGAAACGGCTTTTCACATTACGCGACCACACTGCGCGGTTTTGATGAAAGCTGTAATTGCATTAATTACATTCAGTTAATTCGAATGCATTGAACTTGATAACTAAAAAGACAACAGGACGTTTATTGACTGGCCTGTTGGTCTAGTGGTTAGTAAATCTGACTGTTAAGCCGAAGGTTGTGGGTTCGATTCTTAACCAGGACAAACTTTTCTGTGACGAACAGGAGTGTTTGTTCTGTTTAAAAATATCTATATAAGTATGCATTTAAACATTTATCTATGTATGTCTATCACCAGAAGAAAAAAAAGCCGGAGGAAACAAACTCCTGGTACTCTATTAAAACAAAAGAGAGGTCATACAATAAGAGAATTACAGAGTGACTTGAAAATGACAACTACGAACGCGATACAGCAGTCGCGTGCGCCGAAAACACTCCAAATGACAACTGCTTACAAAAATTGTAGTCCAAATACAAAGTAGAGTTAATTCAATCCCAAGCCTTTTTGTCAAATATTCATTAATATGATACAATTCCTTTTTACACAATACTAGCTTTATGTTTTTTTAAACATCTGGCAAGGAAGAGGTTGAATCGCAGCCGGGACTTTATTAAAAATTCTAACAGACATTCAAACAAATGAATGACTTTTTTGTATAGATATAAAACATCATATATACGAGTATAATAAATCTGTAGCTGTCTGTGGTTTGTCGTAAGGAATAGAACGCAAATCAACCATTTTTAGAATTTTTGTCTGTTTATCTGTTTATCTGTGCCTTTGGTCAAGCAAGTCTCAGAAACGGCTGATCCGATTTGAATTCGGTTTTCACTGATGTATTGGGCTAAGCTTGGATTGAGAGTAATTTTTTTTTGAAATCGGTACATAAATAAAAAAGATATGACAATTTAAAGAGTTCCGTCCAAACAAATTTCGCGCGAACGAAGTTGCAGGCTCATCTAGTATAACATAAATCTACTGCCCGCGAAGCGTCAATCCTCAAAACACCGAGATAAACGCGGCCCATTATTCGCATTTAGGTTTCGACTGGTTGAAAGGCTCAAACATACGAATGTACTCCATACGCCAACCTAAAGAGACCTTTGATAATTTTGTACTCAAAAAGGAAAAAACGGGATAAAATTTTAAATATATTATGTATACGCGCCGACATAACGACCGTAAAGGACTGGATCATTATTGTAAAAATTCTTGGCAAGATAACGCGAGGCCCTCGGTGCCTATTCGCTCTTTTATCATACATATTTGAGATTTTTTCCATTTAAAGATACATCTTTTGGTCACCATCGTACCCACCCTCACATCGCTTCGGATAACAATCCTTTTGCATATGTTAATATTATCCAAATAATATATACTAACTATAATATACTAATATTGTCTGCCTGTCTATTTGTCTGTTTGTTTGCCTGACTCCTTGCCTTTCCACCACTGAACCAGTTTATATAAAATTTTATACAGAGATAGAATTTCAGAAAAAACATCTGAGTCATCGCGAAAATTTTGAAGAGGTTCAAATAGGAGATATAATAAGATAGAACCAAAACTTTGTAATTAGGTACTACATATGATCCGTAGTTTTTTTGCATGAAAAGTAACAAACTTTCATCCATCCATCCATCGGCACAAACTTTTAAATTTATAATATTAGTAGAATTTTATTTTGTTGACAAACCTAACACATTTTAGTGTCTATAGTAAAAGGTTCCCCGGAGAAAATTTCTCATCTAAATAGAATTGTTCATAGATTAAACTTTCCAAACTTTCCTTAATTTCCAAGCTAACGTCGGCTCAAAATCGCAGGTCCGAGCCTTCGTTAGCTAATTAAAAATATATTTAGAAACTCACAACTTCAAATTTAATGTGCCTTAAATGTGATTTCTAAACCGGAATTTTACGATTAGCTCCTGCTTGTGGTTGATGTGATTTTAAATTAAAAATTTTGGTCCATCTATATCTTTGCGACGTTTCAATATCATGACATGACAAGACGCTATTTTTTATGTTTCTGTAGCGCTTATAGCTCAAAGGCTGAAACGCTGAAGGCTTATGAAGCCCAGGGGCTTGCGATTGTTTTCAGCGATCGGGCATTTTAAGCAACAGCGGGCGTGCCAGAACGGGAGATAGGTAACCACTAGTGCAAAAAAATATTGAGCGTTTCCGTGCTTCCGAAGAAACGTATCATCAGACAGCAGTCGTTAGCCATGCCCAAAGCCTTTGGGAGACATGAAAACTTTTGACACATGGGTTGGCCATTAGCCCCTCCGCCAATCTATGCTTAATAGGGGTGGAGAGCCGAGCCCAGTAGTGGGACAGTTGTCGATATCACCATTACATTAAATACAATATGACAAATATTATGCAATTCAGATCGATACTATCATATAACAACCCATTGTCAATGTAATGACCGATACCCTATTCTTTCTACTTGTAAGAAAAGGAATAAGCAATTTCCATAAAAAAATATCAATTAATTAATTAACTTATAATTACAAACTATAATCTGTTTTTTTATTCACACACCCTCCGCTGTCACTATCACAATACAACCGAATACACTACCAATATACAAATAACTTTCTAAGCTTAGTTACCTCTATTATGATTTATCAACTTTTTCGCTTCTACATATAGAAGAATTTTCTTTTTATGATATAATAAATCTAAAACACACGAGGTCGAAATGAAAGCCACAAGAACGCTGCAAGGCGAGTTGGGAGATTTTTGCGCAAAATTACTATGTGGGAGGAGATGCAGCACGTAAAGCAGGTAGCTAGGAAAAGGAGCTTTTTTAAAATATTTGCTGAGAAATTCAAGAGTAGGTTACATTATACGATAGTGGTGAACAACAATATGTTGAACGGAAAAGTATACGTTGTAGAAAGAGCTACTTATTTTAGCACCTTCAGAATCATCGTTATCGCAATATGGGCAGGCTGGAATTTCTAACATAAACATGGCACACTACTGAGTACGGGTCTTTCCTCTTACTGAGGAGGCCTAGAGCATACCCCACCCCGCTGCTCCAATGCGGATTGGTGGGGGAGTTAATAGAGTGTCGGAAATTTTTATGCCGCCCGAAGGCCTCCGACATGGCTCAACGATTGCTATCTAATGATAACAACCGGGGCCGACGGCTTTACGTGCCCTCCGAAGCATGCATACGTTCATGAGTTTTGGTCACTAGCGGTTACACATCCTCCTACCGACCGGGCCAGCTATAGCTTAGGATCGATGCAAGACGCCGTGCTAACATTATACTAATCGACCTTATATTAAATACAGCGAACGACGAAATGCATCGGCCAATCATGGTGCGATAATTTGACGCTCCCCGCCTCTCTTAGTTCCGTGGTTTGACTGAATTATTTGGTAGTAAAATACGTTACGCAAGGCTGGGATACGTCATCATTGGTTCTAACACATTCATTCACAATACCACGTCGTCCGCCTTATTTTCTTGTCACCTGATCTACGGACCTCACCCGGCACGCCTCGTAGAGAATTATCTGAAAATAACATTGTAAAATTTAACTGTTATTTTAATTAGTCATCAAGTAAAAAAAATATGTTACACTGTGATACACAAATTCATAAACTATCCACGAAGAACACGTAAGATACAAACCACAATCCAATTCCCAAATATACACACTGAAAAGGTTAGAAATAATAGAGAATAGAGAAATCAATGTCTTGTTTATCCATTGTCTTGTCTACGTATCTAATAAATGTCTATAGATGTAATAAAATCTAACGGAAGTCAGTCGATTCTGTACATTAAAAATAAATTTATAAATATACTTGGAGAAATCTTTATACAAGTAACAGAAGCCAACAATATATTTTTTTAATCTTTGTATGTCTGTCTGTCTGTTGTTCGCCTGTTAACTCTAAAACTATTGGATGGATTTTTACGAAACTTTTTTGGTATATAGTATATAGTCCTCGGTAACCAATGGGCTAATTTTTATTCTGAAACGGCTTTATTCCCGCGGGATAAGACGTCGAGTATGGCAATTTTGAAACCACGGGATTGATTTAAATGAAATTGGGCACATTTGTAGACAAAGAGGTTACACAACACACAGATTACACAAAGAGGTTACTTTGAGGATACATTTCATCCCGGACAACGATTTTATTCCTTGGTCACACGAAAAAGTTCACTATAATGTATATACACATTTGCTTGGCCAGCTGGCAGAATAATAAAGTAAATAAATGTAGTAAAACAAAAAACGAAAACAGAGATAGAAGTAGAAAACGAAGATAGAGTTAGTTAGTTATTCAATAGGTTATTAAAGTAAGTACCAAGTCTACCAAATCCAATGAGCCTAAAAGTATCAAGTTACTAACCTACAAAGCTATTCATGGGTGCAACTTCACGAAAAACCACCTAACATACCTGCAGAAAGATATATTGTGTGAGAGATTAAGACAATAGATTTTAGATATTAGTCACAATTAAAAGAAAAATATATATTTTTCATTATGCCTTCTTACGGTTTTCATGTCGATATTTCGACTCCGTTGTATCGATCATAGACATCACTCAACTGACTAATCAGCTGTGACGAGATTAGCCGTGAGGATGATGCAACTGGGTCGAAATATCGACGTGGTAGCAAAAATATATATAGTATGTCCCCGTAACATAGCAAAATTTATTTTAATATTTATTACAGACTTATTATTGACTTAATATAACATGAAAAACTTAATAGTATATTGTAAAACAGCCAAAACATTTCCTAGTTTGACTTTATTCGTATTATTAAGCAAAACTTAAGTAACGAGTAATGTCAATATTCACAATTTCGACTACAAGTAATCTTATTTGTTTTTCATTGTTAGTTCCCAATATTACCATTTTATTATTATGTATTAGTACATATTATTTGAGTACATTAAGCCAATTAAGTGTACATGAGACGCAATGTATACCTTCCAATCGTTAAGTAAATTTTAAGATCGACTTAAAATAAATCAAATAAGTGACTTCTTTCTCTACTTCTTTAAGTCATCCTACTTCTCAATCTTCTGTCACCCGTCCTGAAACGGTATGTTGTTGGTATGCCTGGGATCTCTTTTCTCCGCCTGTCGCCGTCGTCCCCGCTACAAGAAGCGCTGGTGATCACTTACCCTTTCTATGTCAGCGATCACACATTATTTCATCATCCTTTCATCGTCTTCGTCTTCCTGCTTGAGACTCCTTTTATTCCACCATGATCATATTTATTCCGATCAATTTAAGATAATTAATGGTACCTAATAGTAACTCCACATAACAAAAAATACTTTTAGTATGGAGAATTTTAATATCTCTTATAGTTAAGCTAATCTTTTATAATCTCACATCAGACACTCTAGAAATGATATTTTACTGCATTAAAACCTACCTTGAACAAATTTGAGCAAACGCAAGAAATGCTCAAATCGGTCCATCCATCGCCGCGTCGTCGCGTTTTGCGCTTAGCAACGCATTTGGCGATACATTTTCTTTTATATTTAATAACATATTTCTACTAACGTTATGAGGGTATCAGAAACTAGAGAAGGTTGTAGTCCTGGTATATTTTCCTTGTATATTGTTTCCCAAAATGGGGCTTAGGATCGGAAGGTACAAACTGCGTCATTTGCGTTACACATTCTTACACATTCCAGGTTAAATTCCAGCACCCGATAATGAAACTTACATTTATCGTCATTTCGTTCAGTTTCTGTGGAATCCTGACTGGTCATTGATACCATTGATATCCTCTTTGACCGTTGTTGCAGTAACAGTTCTGGAATATACCAAATTTCGGGTAACTCGTGAGGTATGAGGTAATTGTGAGGTAGGTAAATACATTTTTATTTCCAACCAATGTAACCACAGGTTACAAACCAACTTTATATTAATTAACAACCAATAACCATAAGTTACATCTGTTAAATACAATAATTTTAATAGAATTTAAGTAAAGGGTGTTAATGACCGGGAGAATTTGTCTCATAAGCTGATGTAAATAATAAAACTGTTTGTTTTTAATAATATTACTTAGTTTGTTTGTTCGTCGTGCACGGCCACATTGCTCTTCCAACTGTAATGATGGCGATTTGTTAATTTTGTAATATTTGATATTCGTATATTTGGACTTAGTCAGATCATCAGCAACGGGGTTTTGTACCCCAATACAAATGACGTATTTGCTTCGTGAAAATTCGTTTCATTTGATTGATAACAGAAATATATTGAGATAGTTGTACTGCTTGTACGCGGGCGATGAGAGAGTGTCAATGGCGGAGGCGTCTTTCACCGGCTTCTTTCGCCTCCTGTTGTCACCGCTGCTCGCTAGAGGGCGTTGCCTACATGGTACCAGTTATGGTAATAGTTGACACAATGAAAAAACCTGAGTATTCGTTTGCATTTAAAAAGTTGATGAAACTTTTTACGAGTGCTACTTTTTGTGCTAGAAATTTCAAAATGATTTACAAATTCTTATGGTAATATTCTTATTATATAAAATACACTTATATTTTCCTAAAAACAAAATTAAAACAGCTTGATATTGTTGATAGTGTCATTGTGTAGTTCAATCAAGGTGATTGATTTGAAATTCATATCAATGTGTGACGTCAGACGATTTTTCCAGATTAAGTACCTACAGAGAAGCAAATTATACAAAAAAATATTTGCCTTTACCTCGGTCACGATTCCAAAAGAATTTTACTAACAATCGTTCCTAGCAACCGATGTCAGGCATATAACAAACCTTTTGTTCCTCAGAATCTCTGTACAAATTCCATTAAGGAACGATTTTTATATAGATTCTGTATTAAGGATCAATTTATTTAACTACTAGCTGTGCCCGCGACTTCGTCCGCGTTTGATTTTATTATCATTGTATAATATAATTCTTAAATTCTTAAATAAAAGTAACCTAAGTCACTTCTCATTACATCAGCTCTCTGCCAGTGAAAGTACTGTCAAAATTGGTTCAGCCGTTTCAGAGATTGGCCGGAACAAATAGACAGACAGAGAGAAAAAAAATGTAAAAATTGTTATTTTGGTACATGTACGGTATATACATTCATTTAGTAACGAGCAGTTGTTTTAATATTACAAACACACTCCAATTTTATTTATTTCTATAGATTACTTTGAGTACAGCAGTAAGTTTTATCATAATCGAATTAACGGTTTGTTCGTGCAACCTGGTAGTAGCTGGTCACCAGTGCCCATGCATTTGATTTATCGAGACATTCATAGTCTTGATAAGCTGCGATTGATGAGGTTGTAATCAAGTTATTATCGTGATTCAAATATATTACCAAACGATATTATGTCCAGCCAGTTATGCAATCGCATTGTAAGTATCTACATAATACATGCATAATTTTTCATCTTAACAAAACAGATTTTTTATTTTATTCTGTAATATCTGGACCCGCGGAATGTGTATAGACGGAATTCTTTAAACTGTCATATCATTTTTATTTGTGCGCCGATTTCAATAAAAATAATCCAAACATAGCCCAATACATCAATGAAAACCGCATTCAAGTCGGATCAGATGTTTCTCAGATTAGCGCGAACAAAGTAGTAGCCAGACAAACAGAAAAAAAGTTGTTTTGGGTTCCTAATCCTTACTACAAACCTCCAGTAAAAAGAATACCATATCTTTCATGTACAGACAGCGATCGGTTACAGGTTTATTATATGTATCGCTGATGTTAAAACTATGAAATTGTTTTATTTCATTATCTGACATAAGGGAGGACGAGCCACCTGGACTAGTCGTCAGCATCTTGAAAAGATTTCAATAACCTTTACATTTAACTACATCTTTGGGTTGCTCCCCTGCTCTTGATGTATCTGGTTGAACTAGGGAAGTCTAGTGTCTAATCCTTGACTCCCTGGGCTATCATTTACTTTAGCGTTGATCATGTCCAGTAGTTCTTAAATCCTGAAATCGATCATGAGGACCTCTTCATTTCTTTCCATCATCAAGTCGTCCTCCTTCCCTTTCTTTTTCGGTCACCCATCCTAAAGTAGTCTGTTGTTCGCTCTTAGATCCGTTTATGACATCGTTAAGTTTACTTCAACAATCTACTGCTTCAGATCATTTTTTGTTTTCCCTGTGCTTGCAGTTGAAATTAAATAATTTATTTTCTCAAATGCAGTAACAGCTTAAGATGAATCACAATTTAAGATCTTGCATTTGCCGCAATGTCGCAGCAGTGTCTATCACTTCATTCTTGGCCAGCAACGATGTCATGGGCAACGGTGGCCAAAAACCATCAGGTGATTCGTTTGCGTTAGTGCAGCACGAGCAAATAAAAGGTATGAGATCAGATACTGCGGTTCCTCTTATTTATTTTCTGCACTCACACATAGATCAGATGGTCCATCAGCTCGTTTGTTCTATTTACATAAAAGATAGCTTTGTAAATGTGTGACAGTTTAAAATGCACGTTCTACAGCATAATCAATGTTATCTGATATCGTTATCTGTGGCTATTCAGTCAGGTGCGCCCTCGGTGCGGTATCTTGGCGGTACAATTCTCGTACATAGGATTTACTTAACGTTACCTAAATAATACTATATGTTCTGTGTCTAAATATAGAATTTAGAACATATTTCCGCGTTCCAGTAACTTGTACAGTATTGCGTGGTTTGATAGTGATAACTTGATAAGCAAAGATGTATCTTTTAAGTATCTTTTAAGATGTATCTTTCAATTTTGAATAAAACGCAAGGACAAGACTCTGGAAACTTTCTGAAACGGTGCGTGGTAGATTCAAAGAATGCGTTTTAATGAATAAGTGAATTTTGAACTTCAATTCAGATTTTGACACGGTCTTCTGTTAAACTACGAGTATAACCATACTAAGACCTCAAAATATAACGATACTCTTCGTAAGTCCGGAGATAAAACAGATTTTGACAATTATAAGCCAGTTGCAATTTTACGTTTTATTTATTTATTTATTTTTATTATTTAGGTACACAGGATACATCAAATTAAAATTATAGTTAAAGAGATGTTGTACATTGGACGGTTTAAGGCAGGCAAAATTACAAAAATCACTTACAGAGAAAATTACAAACTAAATTAAAATATGTATACGAACTAACTCGTATGGTAAAGTTTATTCCTAGTGAGGGTATGTGTTTATCAACAGTTAGCAAGGTTTCCAAAAATATTATGTTAAATCAAATGCTTATTCATTTCTTTTTCGTAGGCCTTATTACAACAGGTACAGTTGCTGAGACTCTTAAAACATATATGAGGCCTGGGAGACATCACAGAGTTACTTCTCGACAGAATAACGGTAATTCTGCACCACAATAAAGTGAGACCGATTTTTTCAATAGTACAACGCCTACTTACAAGGACAGAACAAAATTAAAATGCTTAATATATCTTTGTATATATCAAATACATTTTAAACGACATAATTTAATAATTCAAATCGAATATTTCATTTTAATTGTGAGAACTAAATAGCAATCGCAGTATCTTGTTTGCAAACACGAAAATCACATAAACAAACATTGCCGAAGCAACGCTAAGACGGAAGGCGGATAGTGTTTACAAATGGAAACATAACACCGTTCACCGACCGACGGATAATGCATACTGAATTAATGTTATGAACTAACCGAATGTCATTATCATAACAACGAAAATTATATCGGACATGCGACGCGAATGAAGGGCATAATATGCATTCCGAAACAAGAATAACTTAATACTAAACCAGATGGAAGTGAGGATGCAATGTAGTTCAAAATGTGGATGAATTGTGTCGACCACGTAATGTTTTATACGTATTTCGATTGTATTGTCTTCTCCTTTCTCCCCATTCATTTGTCATCCTCGTTCTCATTCTTTTGTTGAGTTGAGTTGTCGGTATGACTGTAGTTCGTTGACGTCATTGCCCCAGTGTCGAAGCACTGAGTGTGTACTGCTGTGTGTACTGCTTGCCTTCTTTCTTCGTGTTCTCGCGCTTGCATATGTTGTGTCAAGTGGACCCTTCCTTCTTGGCTGGAAGCGCGTTGGTATCACCTTAATTAATGCGCGTTGGTGATACCATCTCCTTTCCTCTTCGTGTCGGTTTCCTCATCACTGAAAGTCGTGATTCCCGGTAGAGGAATTCGATATTTGCCTGCGTCACGGCATTTGTTCCTTTCTATGACAGTATATACTCGTAATGCATCGTGCGTAAGACAAGTTAGATAGGTATTGTCTACTGAGACTTTAGGTATTACCGTGGGATTGGTTACATATCTTTTAAATCAGTAATAAATTTTAAAGTATCGCATTGCATAATAATCAAATTGTAATAATTTCGACTTACAATTCATGCAATATTTTCACTTTCATTTAGTGAGTTCGATGTTCCTGTGATGAAAGAAATATTTTGAATTTGGATTTGATCCAGGATGGATTCTAATTGGACTTCGACCGTTTGTTCTACGATCGACTTCGTTCATGATCACCATCACAATTCCCATATAACTTTTACATTAACCATTGTAAGTAATGGTCCTCTTTTCTGGCATCAGCTCTAGTATTCCTCTCAAGGTACTCATGATACGATATGGTACGACTGATCGTTGTCTGTGCAAGAAAGATATATAGAAGAAACTTATAGAGGGGGCCGCAGTAAGGAACAGACCCCAAAACAACATATTTTTAAATTTTTGTATGTTTAATTTGTTTATCTGTTTGTCTGTGCCTTTGTTCGCGCTAATCTCAGTAACGGCTGATCCTATTTGAATGCTGTTTTCACTGATATTTGGCTAAGCTTGGATTGACACTTAGGGGTGTTTTTATTAAAACCGATGCACAAATAAAAAAATAAATGACAATTTAAAGAATTCCGTCCAGCCAGTGAGAAATATGTAGGGATGAATTAGATAGGTATTATACATGAATTTAATGAAGGTGATCGACGAATTTAATTTCATCGGTAATGAGGGAGAGAGAAATGGTGAAACCAATTTAGAATTCTATTAATTCAATATTCGAAGCTGTTTAAGTATTCAACGTCCTATTCAAAGAGAAATTTTGGTCAAGTGTCAATCTTGAACATATGGTTGAGTTTTGAAAGTAGCCTATATTTAAGCCTTATAAATACGTCCCGAGTAAAGGCCGTACCTTATAAGGTGTGGTTTGATGTTGCAACGCAACCGTGCCTTTTATGAGTCATCGTCTCGTCGAATTAGTACAAAATATATTCTTTTGAGCTAATTAAACATCTGTTTCTATTTACGTATTTGTAAGATGTTTATTTCATTGTTAGCAAATACAACTTGATACTTAAATTTGTGCGACAGAATGGTATGACTAATTAAATTGGATTACATCATCCATACACGCTCATTGGTTTTTCACTAATGACCTGGCGAAGGTTGTTTAAATAATATTATTATTTACAATTATTTAGCGTGTTGTTCTATGTTATTTTATGTTTTCGTAGTAATCTAAGTTATCAAATCATTGTTTGTTGCCATCTTTATCTGTCCCACTACCAGTAGTGGCCACCAGGCTCGGGTCTCCACTCCCACTATGAGGGGTACAGCACGGTTCACCACGGTAGCCAAGTTTGGATTGGTAGACTTCACACACCTTTGGAAACTTAATGGAAATCTCGGAAGCGCAGATTTCCTAACGATGTTTTCCTTCACTGTAGCAAAATATAATCAACTTCTGATACGCAGATAACTTTGAAAATTACAGGTGCGCGCAGCAGGGTTTGAATCCGAGACCTTCCTTTCGAGAGACCAACGTTCAAACCATTAGGCGATCGATGCTTATTATTATTAGTGTTTTTTACCATTCACTATTATAATATTACTATTTCCAAGTATTTTATTAGCGTTCTATTGATCTGTTTTCCTACTATAAGCACTTCATCTATGTGAATGAGAAACTAGTTGTTTTGGTACCAATTTAATGGTATATCAAACATTTCTTCTCATACTGGCATCTTCAACAATGACCTTGACAACATTTGCCTCGTAACCCAGGAGTTCGACAAAAACTTCCAATAAATCTTGTGACAATTTGTCACGGTGAAGTGACTCCGCTGAGCTCGCGTATAACCAGTCCAGTAGTCAATACGTATTCTCAATACCAAAATAATAATGTCCTTGTTTTGTTCGATGAGTTAGAATGACATCATTCTCGATTTAATGTGAACATGCATTAACCGATATTCAAGTATAGAATGAGATGTAAATAAATGCCTACATCATCTCATTTGGTACAACTGTTAGCGTTACAGTTATTAAAGGCTATTTGATAATGTTATACCAGAAAGGCAATTTGATAATTATATCAGAGGAAGTGTAGGTAATTTTACTGTGTATAAAGTTATTTTGGCGCATTTCAATAAATCCTACGAATACTATGAAAGCTAATGTAAGTTTGTTTGTTACGCTTTCAAGCGAAAACTACTTAACCGATCATTATGAAACTTTGTACACATACTTTTGGAGGTATTAGAAGTAACATAG
>DWKC01000445.1:0-12817 GCA_018249195.1 Racta chiria
TGCAATATTTATAAAAATATTGTTATTACCTAGGTACTATTATTTACTTTTCAAAGATAAGCAATTATTTCAAAGCAATGAATAAGCCCGACTGAGAACATAAACGTTTTTCGCTCAAGCAAACTGGCCTTATACAAACCATGATACCTACAGTCGCGTTGGCCCTAAAACTATTGTAGGGCCAAGGCGTCACTTAATTGTACCGTTGGCCAAGAAAGCAGTGTAAGTCAACGCGAAGCATACGAGTACAATTGTCAAAACCTGCATGTGGTCATTAAAATAAATTCGTTACAATCATTGTTTCATGGAAATGCCTCAGTAATTGTAATTGTAATTATAATAATTGTAATCCCACAATTATGCGCTATGTTTTGAGATCAACTGGGGCGTAATGTTCACCTCCTTTATGATCCTGAATGTTTTGATTGTCGCAAGAGTTACAGTGCGTTAATTTATTCTAGCTTTTGTATCTGCATAGTCCCACGGGTGGGAAGTACCCTTTGTTTTTATTGTTTAATTTCTTGATACCGTTCTCTTGTAACAATTGTAATGAATACAATGATTTTCTCTTGATCTCTTAACCATAACCAGCAATGCGTATGTATGTACCCTTAATAGTTCTTGAGTTATTCGTGTACGTTATTCTAACGCAGATGTGTTTAAATAGTTCTTGATAAACGTACGTGCGTTAGAATAGCGTAATTGTTCTCGTATGAATGAAGCTTATGACATAGGACAACCTGCCACACTTTCCTTGTTAGAATTACTAGTAATAGTACGCCTATTACATACAAATCTTCGTTCTCTGACTGCCCTAAGGTAGAGAAAGCTTTTAGCATTAAGTCCGCCTTTTCACTACATTTGTAAGGTCCAATAATGAATAAACAAGTAAATAAAGTACAGTAAAACGTATTATCGGGCTCTTCGCCAATTTAGGTCTCGGGTTGGATTCCCGGCAGGGGCAGGCATTTATCTAAGTGTTGTTGATGCCAACATCCGGCAGGGAAATCCTAGCGGGCGTATGAGTGTGTAAAGCATTTATTGAAATAGTAAATCACGTCTCAATTAATAGCATTACCGATAAACTTACTCTGGTTTTCCGGTTAAAGTACGTACTTTAACATATACATATGTGTTTCTATGTTGAATATCCCTGAGGAAAAGAAAATGCAAGAGTATAATAACATAGTAACATCGTAATTACTGGGAAATAAACATTTTTTTTTCATTAATAATTTCATAGAAGAAAAAAGAAATACATTCCAGTAAACTTACATAGCCTAGTTGGTTGTATCTTGCGTGTACATCAAATGGTCCCGGGTTCGATATCCGGCCGGGGCTGATGAAATGACAGATGACCTAAGGCACCGAAAATCCTATTAATGTCTAATCATTATATCTATAGTAAAAAAAATCTTTAACATTAAAATTACAATTAAGATAAGAACTAGTAGTGTCGAAGAGTGAAAAGCTGTAATACGGAGGTGCATAATTACATATACACGGTAGATTTGCATATGCACAAATGCCCTACACTCGTACAACAAGTTTGTTCAGTTTTCAAATGCAATTCCCACATACATTGACATTCCCATTATACCAAATCGAGAAATCAATTTATCACACGTTGCTTTGGTAATAGAAATCTGTGTAAGGTTCCCTACCACCTTGCAATATTTACATCAATTAATATGTTTATTGTATTGAAGTTCTTTAATTTTTAACTTTATTACGCTACTTTGTTGTTATGGCGAAATTATAAAAAAATCAAGTGTCTACATATTATAGTTAAAAGAAAAACGGGGTCGTGATGAAAGACTGGCCCCTGTGATACCCCGGATGAAGCGGGCGGAAAGGGCATCCTTTAGGTAAGGGAAGGTAAAAATTACAAATGTTTTCTTGGACACTTAACTTAAAAGCATTCAAACTGATCATTGACAATCAATCGAATTATAGTGAAATGGATACCCATAAGCCGTAGAGAAGTGCTAAAACAATAATAAATCAAAACCTCCTTCAGTTAAGTCTTTACGACTAACATTTTTACATGTCCATAAACGTTTTATGGCGCGAACAATAAAACGTAGTCAAATCGATAACAAACAAACATAGCACTGTTATTGATTTGTTTGCGACACACGTGATGGTGGATAGGAACGTGAGATGCGATGTAAGGCGTTTACAGTTAGCTAACTAAGGAAATGGTACTTTCATTTCTACATCGGTACTTCTTTGAATTATTTCCATTTTTTTTAACTATCTGTCGTTATGAATTATAATATAGCCATCTTACTATCTGCGGTAAATTAAATGCGATCCTGTATAGCTGAATCCTTGTTTATAAGTTTTTTGGTTAATAAAATATTTAATACCCAAATTAAATCTTTATTCGGTTTCATTTAGTCTTAATATTATATTTCTGTTAGGCTTTAATTTGACTTGACTTCTGAATTATTTTTTTAATAGTAAAAAAAGAATAGTCTCTTTACTTTAGAATTTCAACTCCACATTCACTTTTAGAATTCAGCCTGTTTTGTATTGTAATAAAAGTAACTCGTTTGCTGAGTGTTTCTTACATTCGGCAATTTGTCCGATGCCTATTAATTTGCCGCATCGAGTCACGCCACTTCAATATTCATAAAATGTAACCGTCTCTACTAGTTCGCTATGCCATTTCCTTTCCCAAGACATTGGTGACCCATATTCATAAATTCCATTCCAAAAACATAATCATACATATTTGATCCGTCAATGCCTGACCAATCGCTTTTACGATCCGACCCCGGCCGGTCAGTTTGTACGCATTATTCTTTTATTACAAATGTCAAACGCACACCCCTTCAATGTTTTACTTTCACACGTTTTCAAACGTGAAATTTGACGAAACGAAGCTGACCGCTCATAAAGACTCGTTAGTAAAAAATATTTACGCATCGAACGAGCCCTGCATAATAATGTCGTAATAAATATATTTATGGTAAAAATCATCTTGTGGCAGTAACGCTTTGTTCTCAATTCTTTGTCCCGTTTCATTGAGGATTCATATTTGTAAATATGGCATCGGTAACGAATACATTTCCCACCATTAAACTTTCAACTCACCAATATTAATTAACACCTAGTAGCGCTTAGAAACTTGTTTTTAAAATAATCGTGACGGATGTTATTGACTTTTTGAGGACTGGTTTAAAGAAATAGATCATTGCCCACCTGGGTGGTCCTATGCCTGCCCTCCCACCTTCCACGGTGTATCAGATTAAAGTTTTTATGACCGCTTCGGTGAACTATTGCCTGTGCAGGGCAGGATTATGAAAATCTCACAAATTGTTTTAGAAAATCTTCCTCACGTTTCTGTTGCTAATGATGCTCAAAATTTTTTCCTCGTTATCCTGACCCCTTAACCTAAAAACTTAGTCGTTAAGTGGCCTTTAGGGAATTGTTGCAAATGGCAGAGCGTGGATATAGCATTAAGAAACATTAATGGTGCCGAGGGTTTGCCGCACACTCAAGATAAGCTGTAATCTTTAGCACTTTATGCGTTTAAAAAGCAACGTCAAGAGCCCGTAAAGTAGAACCGTAGTTTTTAAAATGACACACCGCCCGTAATCTTAGCACTAGGGGAAGGGAGCTAGTAAGACGAGCACGTAACGCGAGACGCACTCATCAGGCCGAGAGAGAGTGGCTAATCCAGACCAGATGTGTGCACATTGCACATATGCCCCGGTCTTCTAAACCACTACACCGATTATAATTGCCCAAATAGCTGCATCTGCCAAATGCCGCCGTCTCGCCTGCGTGCGATATTTAAACATCGATCGCATATTGTTTACAGACTGGATCCTGAATCAATAATGGAATTGTACGTCACTGGACTAAAGCTATCACTATCGTGCTATAAAATCCCTACGGCATCCTTAAACGAAAGTACTGCACGGGAATGTAACGCATACGTCTATTGTTCATTGTCTACTGTCTGAATGACCACTGACACAGAATACTAAGTGGGACAAGGAATAATTAAATTAATTTACTTAACAATACTGCACTATTACTGTTAGCAGAAACGTCTAAATAGACCATTTACAAACAGGATTACACCGGAGTACCCGTGGGTCCGCGCATGCACGATTTAACTCCGAAACGCGAATTCGTTATACACGAAGCTTATCTTGAGAAAAGTGGTTATGAACCTGTTGTGCATCTTATTAGCATAGCACCGGCCATTGTGTTATTATATTCCACATATTCATGGGTAAACACACACCGGCTTTGTATCTATTGTTCGTGTAATACTTAGCAGCTTCTCCCCTCTGTGATCTCATCCTTTAGTCCCATTGTAGTGGACAATGCGAAGGAGCGATCTAGTAGCTGCGCTTCCAAATTTGGTCCAGAGGTCATTCTCAGTAACCTTAGGTCACCTCTCACAAAGCGCTACACCGTGTTTACTATTGAAAAAACCGATATTTGCTTCCACAATGGTCCAATCTCCTCGAACTAGTTTGTTTTCGATTGTAGTAGTGAATAGTGGACATCTCAGAACAATGCGAGGTGCACAATAGGAACATTGTTCTTGTAAAGTTATTTGGCTACCGTTTCGACCGTTATGCGTCTGTTAAGTATTATCGATCTCTTTGTGTTCCAATTTATGGAGCTATTACAGCTCCAGTTTCGACAAAATTTGAATATTCACTATCATGGGAACAGAGTTGCGTGTCGGACCTTAATTTTTAACGACTGTAGTCCCAACTGTAATTTATCCTTTTTGTACTTTTTATAGTTCTTATTTCTGTTTTAGTTTTCTAAATAATAACGAAGCTAAACTTGTTCTTCAAGTTCCGAGGCTATCTGCTATCATAAGTCAATCATAGTTTCAATCTTGTGAAGTAACCAGCCAAGATGATCGATCGGTTGATGGTCGGACGCGCCAACGATATTGTTACCTTGAAGCATTCGCGTGGCTCGGTAGCGGCAGCAAATTTGATTTACGTTTATGGTTGACATAAAGTGAGGATGCGGTTGCCCGCCTTGATTGCTCTTCGCTTTCAGACGCGTCTGGTGTGCACTTTGTTAAAAGTGATGCTTTATTGCAACAAACCACCAATGTTATTAAAGGTTATTGGAGCAAAATAATTTTACGATGTATATTTAAGAGACTACAGAAAACAAATTACAAAGTTAAATAAACAATACGTTTATAAGCACAAACAAAAAAAATGAAACAAAAAAAAACCTGGTTCGAATTCAAAAAAACTGTAATTTGAAATGGAATCCGATCTAGGGAATTTTTATAAGATCAAAAATTCAGGATTGATAGGCAATAGAAATACATTAAAAGCATGGCTTTGGGGTATCAGAGCACATGTAGATGGGAAGATAGCGAACGGTAGCTGGCGGTAAATGAGCGGCCATCGATGATGGTTCAAGTGGCTGATAATGTCGGCGCTTTGATCGGGTCGGGAGGACGCATGCGGCTAACCCACCTTTGATGAAGCCGCATCCCGCCCGGGGTTATGTGTGTGCTTTATTAGCCATTCATTAGGGTCCTTTATACAACCACTGTTTATTCGGATGAAATGCCAGTCTGAGAAACATTTTAATAATTCGTTCACGGAACGCACCACGCTTTAATTGTCTATCTCGCACGTTAATGTTACATTTTGTGTTACATTTATTACTGTTACAGTTTTTATTATATGTTATCAAAGGAATAGTTCTGTTACAGAAAGAATCAGTTAAAATTGTGCTCACGGTATCATTTTTTAATAATGATGCGTCTAAGAGCTTCTGTCAAATACGGCAGTCTATTGAAGTACAATTGCATAGATCTGATTTTATCTTCAACAGAACCGACGTTTATTACTAATCGCAAAAGAGAACAACGAAACCGAACCGTAGTTTGATCTTAATCTGCCAACGAACTCTGAAATGCTTCTGGAGTTACGGTATAGAATTATATTTTTTATATTATTAAATAACTTAGCTCGCACACTCAGATTTCTAAGTAACTAATAGCTGTATATTTTTATTATATCTAGCTCACTACGAAACAGAGTTACCAATATTAGGGATAACAGGATACTGAACCTAGCTGTTTTAATGCATTATTTTGAAGGTAGCAAATGTTAGCTTGTAATGCTTATAAACTTTTTTTTACAACAAACAAATTTTACACAAAGTAAAACGCACAATAGCAAAGAAGTAATTGCATTCAAATAACTATTAGTCTCTTTTTAGCTGATTCCCTATAACTGGGTATCTAAGTACTTACAGCCCTAGACTAGATATATTGTCCACCCTGCCTCACCTGTATCAAGTCAACGCTCCCTCAGGGTGAACGCCCTTGACCAGTGCCCACAGGATCACTTAGATACACGCGTGTGACTGATGCGTGATTAAAAAATTCTTTACACAATATACTACAAAACGTAGAGTAAAGGAACAAATTGCGACTAGAAACCTCGAATAGAGAAAGTTGACCTACAACAATTGGAAACATTGAGATACGACTGACAGAAATGTTTGCCTTATCTGATGCATAAGCTCACTTGCCTCTTGTAAATACCAAATCAACTAATAAATAATTCAAAGGCACGAACAATAAAGGAACAAGACAAGTAACTCGCGGTTATTGGGACGCCGGAGACAAAACAATGGCAGGCACAGATTAGGAGTTTTTGTGTGATCGATGAAGGTAATCTGTGTACTTATGGAGCCACAATGCATCAAACGGGGGTCGCATGAATAAATCCAAAATGGTCGTCGGTGCATCGAACTTTGCCTGAACTTTGCTTGACCCCCGCCAATTTTTTTCGCTCCAAAATTTCGGATCACGTGAGGAAACTCAAGCACTTTATTATTGTATGGAAGCTATATGCAAAACATGCCTTTACGGCTCATGTAACTTACTATGATGTACTTACTATAATTGGTGCATGGGAATAAAGTGCTTTCAGAGGAGTGTATAAGAAAGCCTCCCAAAAACTACCAAGTTGATTGATTTCGTTCCACTTCCTCCACGTCTTTATACGTTGACTCAGTCGTGCAAGGTTGCAAGTAAAGCCACGCCTTTAAAGCCAACCTGAACTATGTCAGGGCAGAAATACTACATTAAGTAATATTTACGGTATATTTTTCGGTACCTCTTGACAGCTAGAGGTGAAAGGCACGACCTTTAGAATTACGATGCTAGAGGTCGTGTCTTGGGAAAATATACTGAATATTGCCGTTTGTATTCATGCAAGCGGGTTTGCTGAGCTATTTCCCTCGCACCTTACGTGTATAAACAGCGCTGGTTAGTCCACTGACTGCTACCACCGGACACGCAACAATGCCTTCCTTCTCACTTACTTTCACAATTATTACGTGTACCCAGTTTAAGGCTGTTGTTACTATGGTAATAACTTTACATGTAATATTTAAATCCAAAAGACCCTTATTGACTCATCACAATGTTATATAATTACTTAGTAGTAAAACCACCAACACATACAGCACATAAAACTGATATGTTAGGAAATCTGCCAACTTACCATCATCACCTCGATTTATCAAATGCACGCGAAACGCCTATATCCAGGCAAACATGTCTAATCATCTATTCAGTATTGACATTGACATTTCACCTGGTAACTTTAGAACAAGTTTCACACGACTGTCACTATGGTTTACACTATTTACTTCAAAAATTGATATTTGTTGATGAAATTTGAACTTAGTGCTGTGAAAAATGAGAAGCCACAAAAACGTCATCAGGGTCTGATGAAAAAAATTAACGGTCAGTAATTTCACACTAAAACACACAAAAAATATTTCACAAAAAACTGTGCCTAATTTATGGTTAAAACTTAGTTTGAATACTGAACAAAACAACCGATCTGCGATATCCTGTTGGAGCGATTAAATCTAAATAATTGCAGGTTTCAATCGTGGCTTCGGTCTAGACTATAGGTATCTCGAACCTGGGTTTAAATCTGCTGCAGTTTAGTTTGCAGGTAGTAATTTAAAAATCATTAATACATTTTGATTAAAAGATTCAGACATGTTTTAGTTGAAATGATTCTGGAAATTATAATCTTAGCTGATGAATTCATTATTTTAGAAACTATTGAAATTCTTGTCATACATTGTAAAAGTTTTGAAAAACTAGGTGTTATAAAATACGATACATACATTATAGAAAATAAAAGTTGCATGAGAATTATTGTTTCGTAACGTGTTGATGTTGAGTAAATGGGAACAACACAAAGGAATCATAAAACTATTAGTAAACATGACGGCTACGTAATTTTCTTTATCTTGTCTTGTTGAAAACGTGTCTAAAATTAAAAAGGGATGGACACAAAAGTAAACAAAAAATGTGGCTTCATTCGATTTCAAAATGAATATCAATTTCATTAATATTCTTTTATAGACTTATTTGCCTTGCCTTATAGAACTTTTAAATACAGCATGCTTGCTATTGCTTTCTAAATAACTGTAGTTTAAGTATAATCTAATCTGTTATACAACAAAACTCAGTTTACATAAGTCCCATTTCGATAAACTTCATATCACTCAAGGAAGTTGACAAAGATATATCCGTCACGCACGCTTCACCTTTTGTCATAATAAAACATTTTAAACAAGGGCGGCCCTCTCATCCAGTCGGCAGTTATAAAAAACCTGACGTTGACCGCAATTTAAATAAACTATATCAGATAATATTGAACAAATGTTAAGAGCGGGATACAATGCGCTACCTGGCATGTCACTTATTTGTTTAGGTTGCCATGTCTTAAAACCAGTAGCCGGAGCTCAAACAGCTATATTATTATATATATACGTATTCGGTATACGGATACGCGAGAGCGAGATTCGTTTTTGTTACTTTTTATCATCTTCCAGTTGTACTCTAGGGTTGGATGTTTATCTTTACCTTTGAAAATGCCTGGTCATGCTCTTTTTGCTAATGTGGTTCTGCCATTATTTTCTTCGAATTAATCTCACTTTCACGCTCCTTGTTCCGTTAGTTTATGGATTTTGACGAGTTCCATTTCATTTTTTTCTATTTGTCAGTGTTTGTAGTGCATATCAGCTACGGGCAGCGATTTTGACATCGAATCGCCTTTCACTTGACCTAGATATTTGGGAACTGGTTCGTAATCACAATGCAACAAGCGGCATTCCCGCTTCGCGATCTAGTCGCTGTTATAACAAATTGGTTTCCTGTGCATAACTGAATGAAACCTATTGTGCAACTAGCTATTATCGAGTTGTAGACCAATATTGCTTGGAACGTTTCAGATTTCAATTTGTGTATTCATGGTTACAATATTCTTTGTAACGTGTGATATATCGTCATAAACAATAATTTCTGCTGCTTAAACCACTAGTGTGAAATCGGTAGATTGATTTTGCAGCCCTACACTATAATGAATATAATAAAAGGAAATCGATGTGCGCTAGGGGAGTCTAACCTGTTTGGTCGCCGCCCACGCCTGACAAATCCGCGCCCGTTTTTTCCTAAACACGTCTCGGTTCAACTCCACAAACACTAACTATATGAGATACATACTTGTATAGGTATGATTACGAGTCGCGATCACGACTGAGGACGAGTTCGATCAAGTCGAGACTTGTTACGGCTACAGTTTGATACCGCGCTCCGCACACGTCACCAAGTTCAGTTGGCTCAGTCGCGACGGTGTCGTATATTAGAAATGTCTGCAGTTTTTGCAATTTATGAGTTTCGTGGTCGACGTGCACTGCGTGGGCTCCGTCTATCGTTCCTTGATTCACTATTTTCTTTAAAGAAACGGAATCGTTATTCTGGGTACAATTCTTTATCTCATATACTCGCGATGGTTGAATTTTCAATTTGTAAAACTTATCCCGAGACCACAATGGACGCTCGTGCAATGACGTAATGACTGCCACGATTTTACTGAATCCTTTCGGATCGTGACCCGCGGCCTCACTTCGTTCCCGTGGGCCCGAGGCAACAAGCAGCATTTGGACATTTTGTACGCAAGGAAATACTTTTCTCTCCGCACGAACCCTTTGTACAGCACGTTCGTTAACAATAAACACGAAGCCCTGTAAATGCAGTAATTTCTGCTGTGCTCGGGGTAATTTTCTTGGACTTAATGGGTTTTTTTGTTTGCATGAGTCGAGGGGCTGTAAAAAACGTAAACAAAGCGCTCATTTATGATGTTTCCTTAGCGTCAGACTCCACAATTATCTATTCATGTTGCGCACGTTGTATCCTGGCATGCCGCGGCCGATCTCAAAGGATAAGTGACAAACACGAAAATGCTCCAACATCACCGAGGTCCCCGAGGAAGCGTGACTAAAAAAATCCAATTTGACGGTTCTCAGGACGACCCTTCGTTTCTTGTCGATAGTCCTAGCCTTTATATATTTTTTATTGTCAGTCCATCAGGGATTCCAGTCATGTAGGAGACGAGACGGATGCGTGTCCATCGAACAAGGCCTTCTAGAGGCGTGCACTGCATTCGGTGCATATTGTTTGGAGCTAAATAGTTGCCAACTTATGAATCCTCATTTCAAATTCTATTGTTTACCAAAGTTTATAAGACATTCTAAAACTGTTTTGATACAATACCGCCGTAGCAAAAGAAAAGCCTTGTATTATTCGGCCTTGTTCGTCCAATGATGATCGTACAATAATATCTAATGTATGGAAAACATTATGTCCGAACACAAAGTTATGCCTGAAATATTTTTTTATCGTGAAAAAGATATTCGTGATCACTAACTAAAATTACTCAGATACTGAGAGGTGGGGCATCGTTTGCGCCCGCGCTGATATTTAGGTCGACCAAAATAACCACATTTCAGCCGCCGACTACAGCTCGCGAACTCTGTCGTTATGTTAACTTGCATTCATAAATAGAACGTGATTTGATTCATCTCTAAAGCGAAGGCAATGTAGTTAAACTTGTGTAATTCTCAGCAAGTTACAGTTTGTCATTACTCATTACTTAAGGCAATCGCCTACCAGGCATAATATAGACTGCATTACACATTATAGGCCTCGATATCTCTTACACGACAATGATTTAAAAGATAAAGTAAATGCAGTTGTTTTCCTTAAAACGATTACAACTGATGACTGATACACTCAATTCAAGTAGGCATTATTGCTAAGTATTTACATCGTTTGTACAAACTTAGCCCACATTTCAATGTGTTCATAAGTAGTACATTAGACTGCGTGATAAGAGATTGATAATACTGGCTCGGTGATAAGTATTTGTGGACTGTTTGAACAGAAACGTCACGGCCATGCTAGGAGCACGCGCACGAACTTCAAGGCCATATTGTTTACGCATACACCCGCATGTTTACGCGAGGCGTGGACGTATAATCCGACCGAGACGAATTTAACAACCTCCTAAATAAACAATACGGATCGCGTGTACTCTCCAAACGAGTCGCATAAATTCATGCGAGAAAATGGCGCGAAACGCTCCATTGAACGATTGGCGGGAAACGTTGCGTAATGGTGGGAAAGTATTTTCTCATTGCTGAATAGTGCGTTTTACAGTTTAGTTTCAAACTGCTTATTTTGTAGATATTTACTTGTAGTTGTAAACGATAATATGTGAAATTAATGTTCGTTCATTGAGGTTTTTGCTGAGAGGTTATGTTTAGCAGTGTCTTGCGTAATCTCCTGATATTGCTGCAATGCCACAGATTAGCTGAGTGACTAAATAAATTTAATTTTATTTGCACGTGGTCGCCTAACAAGTAAAATTGGCGGGAAGTGTACGATGAGGCGGCGTGGTCCACCAGTCGACCTTGGCTCAACTGCCACGTGACGTCACTGACATAGTTCCCGACTGCAGAAACGAACGCTCATTGGTTTTTATGGCGATTCAGACGAATGTTTGTTATTATTACCTACCTGCCCGGGACTGCTCTTTAAAGTACCACGTTGACTCGTTTCATTATCGAGATTTTGCCGCACTTTTACTTGGCAACTTTAATTATTTTTTAACAATACTTTTTGAATGGCACTTTGTCTAGTGATTACTGTATCTAACTGCGAAACCGTTGCTAACCGTTCGATTTCCACTCAGGACAATTCTTTTGTGATGACCAAGGATTTGTTCTGCGTGTCTGAGCGTAAAAATATCAATATATGTAGTATTTAATTAATTAAAGTATTTGTTTGTCTATATTTCAAAACCTGGTAGATGTGCGGAGAGAAGACGAATTTTGCCAGTTCCGCCAACTAGGCAATAATTAAAGATGTTATAAGAAGCAATGATAGGTAATTAGGTAGGTATATGTAGGGGTAAATAAAATGTAAATTAAACTAATGTGTAAACTATATTTGGTATCTCGTGGCCCGTGACACTAACGATTCTTCAATAATATTTTAACAAGAACCTTGAACTAATGAAATCTACAAATGCGATAATTAATATGAACGCTCAGGCTATCGAGATTTGTTATTCAAATGTTTCTAATTGGGTAGGTATTGTGAAACAGTAGGCAACATGAATATGTAGGTATATACGCGCGACCAAGTGTTCCGATGCTTCGACCTTGAGCGCATGTTGCTATGTTGCTTATGTCCAGCGATTTGTGGAGCATACATTATTATTAGCATGAACTATGTACCTTCGTATACTAATATTATTTACTGGAAATATTGTAGTCTAGAATTTTCCAACAAACCCTCTTTTAACAAACTCTTGTCTATACGTGCTTCAGACCTCCTCGACTATAAAGCAAGATACACATTCGCGCCAATAAAATAACGAAAGAACTGTGTATCTTGATTTACAAAAATTACAAAAAAGGACGG
>DWKC01000446.1:0-12817 GCA_018249195.1 Racta chiria
ATAAATTTCGCATTTCCATGGATCATGTGCGGCACGATGGCGCTACGGTACCGAGGAGAAACTCCTCAGAGCTTTGTGCTCACACACGGCCATCTGATCCCAAACTAAGCGCTAACTTGTGCTGTGGTGATCAGGCAACTGATAAATAAGCTTATATTTTTAAAAATAATAGATCAATATCAATAGATATTTTTTTACACCCAGAAATACAGAACAGACATTCCTGTTTATCACAGCAAAGTTTGTTTTGGATGGGAATCGAGCCCACGACCTCCGGCTGAGCAGTCAGGTTTACTAACCACTGGAAAAACAGGCCAAATGAAAAAGGTTAACACAGTTTTACTTTGATAGGTTAAATTACATGTTTTTGATTTCCAAAGAGTTTTTGCTTGTAGTAACAAAAAGCCGTTTCATTTCATTACGATATTTACTTACATTAAAGAAAATATTAATCTATGAACTTATGCGGCACAGAATAAAGACAAATTCCAAAGATCCTGGAGTTATCCAGGTGACAGGGTCAGGGGTGAGAGATGGAAATAGAACGGGCTAGCATCAAAGCGGGGTCAGGTCTGGCGCTGAGCCAGCCGCCCTCGTCACTGACGGCTAACAACGGCTTCAGCTTCCAGATTATGGGATCGTTACCAATGTTACTGTCGCTGATGTCTGCTTTGGTTGTTTTAGATGGAAGTATGGAACTAAAAGCATACAGTTTTTGAAAGACGTGGTAGCTAGTTCCTTGATAGATTGTGAAGCCATTTCCACTAGGCATTTATTATATATTGTAATTCTGGATTGACTTTTTTTCGATGCCCAAAGATTATGTTTACCGTTTTCCATCAGGCGGTTTGATATTCGGTGTAAATAATATTGTAAATAGAAATTGAGAAGAACATTATCTTCTTGAGAGAAGAAACGACATTGTAAATTATAATTTTTAATAGCTTACGTATTAGGATGGTAGCAGGCTTAGGCATTTTGTTTTTACTTCTAAGCAGGCAAACAAGCAGACGGTCACCTTATGGTAAGTGATCACCTCCGCCCATGGACATTAGCAACTCCAAATCGAGGTGTAACTAACGCGTTGCCAAGAAGAAATTGACAGGCCCGCACGGGGAAGAAGGGAAGCTGTTGTATTGCTGAAACTGAACTGGCATTTACGGACCCCTGGCACACTGACGACATCCCACTTCAGAACAGGTGACAGAAGAAGGATAGCTGAAGCATAGGGAAAAAGAAATGGATACGCATTATCCTTTACTTTATTCGACATCCGTATCAATAAAAGTATAAATCATTCCCAGATCCGCCTGCCATCGTCTGTTTAAGTTGCAATTCAGGTGAATGTTTTAGCTCCAGCGATCTGAAGATACTGATACCGGGAACCCGATCGCAGATAACGACAGATTTGAATACACAAGTAGGTGTTACACGATGATCGGTTGATCCGATCATAATATCGTTGACGGAATCTGTCCGGATTAGCTTCGATTTATGGTACTACTTACTAGAATTAGGTACGAGAGTTTTTATTTGCTTAAGTAAGAAATAGGTAGGTTTAGCTTAATATTTTATGTAAAGTAACGGATTATGGATGGTTGATACTGATTGAATTCGGCTCATACGCAATGAAGCTCGCAAAATGAAGCTGATGGTTATTAAACTAGACTGCTAAACAGAAGGTGAACAGAAATGTTGGTTCTGTGTGTATGGCTGTTAAATTATCTATTTATGTATGTATGTAATATAATATGTATGTTTATCAGTTGTCTGATCACCATAGTACAAGTTAGCGCTTAGTTTGGGTTCAGATGGCCGTGTGTGAGTTGTCCTATGATTAAAAAAAAAATTACAATAATGACAATTTCAGTTCATTTTAATGCATTTTTAATATATCATTTTCCCAACCAATAATCAAGTTTAGTGAATAGTAATTAGAAGAACATCATTCCGATGCAAAATTTCATCTGCACCGGCGTTTGCAAGACAGTTCAAAGGTGCCGCTGTGTAACTAGTTTATGGTAATTGCTGACAGACGGGCTGCCTGATGGTCCTCGCTGCCCATGGACGTCGGAGCACAAAGCCGTCAGCATTAGTGAAATATCCTACGGCATAAATATTGTTGAAATTCAAGTGGCGCGAAAGCTGATAAACTTCTTCCAAATTTAAAATTTGTAATTCCATCCAGTTAGAATGCCATATTTGATGCTGACCACCGTATTACTAGGTGACCCAGCATACGTTGTTCTGCAATTTATTTGAACCACGATGAATCCACGTCAGGTATATATATATTAATTTTCAAGTTTAATAGCTTAAACTTTTTTCTTTACTAAATACTCGACACATTAAAAACTTTTCTTATGAAAGCATTTCAATCCTTCCAATAGTTTCACTAATCCCATATTGTTCCAAATCAGGTTTTGAACTTTGATTGTATTCAAATATTTTAACACTTATTCTGTTAATCGGGACTGAGACAAATCCAAAGAACCAAATATCATATAAATACAAAGTATAACTACGTTTTATATACAGGTAAGCAAAATTGTTTAATCTATCATTATTTACTACATAGATTCAATCCTAACTTAACTCTACTATAGAAGGAATTGTGAAATGTTGTTCGACAGCCTAATTAATAATAAATAATCCAATAGGAATAAGTGTGTGTCAAAGTCAACTGAATCAACCAATCATGTCGTCAGTGCGCACAGTGTGTGATATCTTTATTAAATACACTTCAATAGACACCTATTCTAGTAAATATATACTGGAAATAAAACTGAGATTGGGAGAATTCCCTCGAGGTATAGCACCTTTCATCAAGGGAATTCCCTTTATCACACACATCACATCCTTATTTAGTAATGATTGTCTACATTTATCGAGTACCCTCAAGTTGAGTCTCAGGTCCGGGTAAGGATTTATTGTCTATGGTTTGTAACGTCCATTACACCAGCGACCCTGGGAATTGCAGCTTTTAATTCTCTTAAAACTTACGTTCAATAGAATACGATTAAATAAAATCGTCTGTTGATTTATTTTAGTTACAGAATGTGCGCCTTTGGAATCCATGTGAGCGTTTGACTTTCAATGTGAATTTAAATTTATTTATATGAACTCAAAATTAGCAATCAAATTGCTCATTGGCTGATGAAAAAAAATATTTTACGGCAAGTCTGAGAAGAATCAAAAATTACTGACATATAAATGTAAAGATAGAGATACCCTTAGTAGAAATAGTCACAATTAACTAGTTAATTATTAATCATATAAATTATCAATTAATAATTACTATAAAATAATTCATTCGTGTTAATTGTAGAAGAATAGTCGAAACTACAACGCTTGCAAAGATGATGAAGAAACAGAAGTATTTTATAAAAACAACGTAACATCTTGTTTTATTTTTGATTACACAAATTAATAATTACACAATTAGTGTCTGAGATTTATTTAGCTATAAAAATAATTAACGACCGGTCATCAAATTAACAATTTAATTAATTGATCAGTACTTACTCGCGCGAACCTCCGCCGAAGCTTCCATAAAACTTAACTTCGAAAGCACTTAATTAACTGGCTTTCGTTAACTAATTTTATTATACATCCACTACACTACACTAAGTCACTGCCACACACTAAAAAGAAAAAAGCTTTTCAAAATTTCGAAATTCGAACGCATCTCGCACTGTCTAGGGATGGGCTATGCGCGGGCGCACGGTCGACGATCGAACATAGCACTGGGCTACCAGCGCGAGTATAACTCGAATGCTGGTTTTTTTTCATTTATTTTGAAACTGAACGAAAAATCGGCAAAGATTGACGCTTCGGCCAGTCTCGTGTGAAGGTGCTCTTAATTTGCGCGCGTCAGTTTTGACATGATAATCCGCACTCCGGTACTGCGAGCGAATTTTCGGTCGACTTTTGTATTAGGATCGCGTGTCTGGATTGGTAACATTTAAATTAATTTATTATCGTGCAAAAAAGCTTATAGCATGTCTATTATAGTGCGCAATAACGTCGGACAACGATATTGGTGGCTCAATTTTGTATGTGCGTATATTTCACATGTATTTTGCGGTCCAACTGTGCAATTATATTTGGCTCTCCTATCACAACACAAGGAACAGGCATCGTACACTTCGTATTCGAGGCTTCTTCTTCTTCTTCTTTCCAATCCTTATCTGTCCCACTACTGGGCTCTGGTCTCCACTCCCAATGTGAAGGGTACAGGCTATAGCCCACCACGCTGGCCAAGTCCGGATTGGTACACTTCACACACCTGTGAGGACTTTATGAGAACTATCGGCAATAAAGATTTTTTCACGACGACTTACTTCACCGTAGAAAGTGATAATCAACTTTTGATACGCACATCATTTTGTAAATCAGAAGTGCCCGCAACAGGGTTTGAACCCAGTACCTCTCGTTTAAGAGAACAACGTCCAAACCTGTATTGATGTCTACCACTTGGCATCTAAGCCATCTGTGATGCAAATGAATAATTCCTCAGGTTTTTCTTAATTTACAACAAAATATTGATGCATATAGGATTCGGAGCGAAACGGATACTAGGCTCTCTATACTTTCGCAGTATTTCACATGTAGCTTCACCCCAGACTTCACAATGCCCCACAACTGAGACCGGATCTCTCTATCCCTTTGGTTAATGCCTAGAGCTCTACCACTCTGGACCAATGTGGATGCGTGAAGGTGTTAGTAGCGAACCCGAGTATGGGAAGTTATGCTGCCCGTGGCCTACTCAAGTGTAGAAATTCCTTATCCTGGCTGAAGTCCACCGACTGCTATGTAGAGATATCAACGAGCACCGACATCTTTGCGTCTCTAGCAAAGAACATTGCGTACATGATTTTCCACTAACGATCATAATTCATTTTATACAACACGAGCATTGGTCTTCAAATTCGCAGCTCAGGTTCGAGATCGGATTGCATAATCCCTAGTATTGGGTTGTTATAATAATTATTATTATCCACTCAGTGTACGAATAACCGGACGATGTCAACTTAAAGCGCATGTTTCACTACATACTAGCGACGAAGAGCTATGTTTGAATACAGTATGGCGAAGCTTCTTTCAGTTCTTCTTGGTACACTTCAAGGCTTGGCTCTACTGCCTCTATGTGAATGTACAGACTAAGTGCAGGCTGGTAGTATGCGCAACTTTGACGAAGTTATGAACTAGCTGATAACCCCGATAGTTATGGAAGCTTACTGTATGCGAGAGTTAATAGATCAACTTTTACTAAATATTTTCTGAAATTTAAAGTCATTCCGAACGTAAATCGTACAATCACACCCGTCACTCGTATAAAGAGGTATTTTCGTACAAACTTTCACCCCTCTTTTGAACCTTTCATGGAGAGTCAGAAACGCGGAATTATTATTGAAGACCTTATATTAAGGATTTTTGTTCTCAAATCTAGGAATTTGTCTTGGAAAATTTAAAATGTTCGTTTTACCTTGACTTTTTATATTTTTCTTACATATACATATAAAAAAATTAAGAAACACATATTGCATTAATTTATGTAAGAAACGTTTGTTGTAAATTTCAATCTAATCGGATGACATTCAATTTACGGGAAAAAATGTATCCTAAATGTTAATCCGGAGTATAATAAGTATAATATTTTATCAAAACGGGCTTTCACGTGATGAGCTTTCAGACAGACAGACAATAATTTTCCGTTTTCCGTCACCGAAGCTAGTCATAATACATTTCTAATCAAATCAAATCGTTTCTTTCGTGTAGATATTTTCGATAAACTTATGAACGTCAAATATTTTGAACCTACCACCATTTTGGAAAGTTTATATAATAAAGAGGATATGAAATAGCAAAAGAACCTCCACGTGACAAGAGCGCGCTTGCGAGTCGCGGACAGCTCCTGAAGAAGGGCCTCGTAACGGTCCGCCACTAGTCGGGCGAATCCGACTCGTACACGTGAGTTAGCCGCTTATTAACAATAACTGTATATTCTTATATTCGGGAATCGTTCAATTTTAAAATTTCTAATACCCACTGAGCCTTGAAAATTAGTTCGTGCATTATTCGATCTAGGCTTGTATAAAAACTTTATGCGTATAAACTATAGTAAATAATAAAAGTGTCGGCAAGTGTTAGAATTATTCGTAGTCTGTGAGAGCAGTGGCCAAGCCAGGTCGCCAGACGCCCGGAGGTAAGTGAGCGGAATCCTGCCAACAACTAAATACCTCGTTCATATTGATTATTAATTGTTTATTAAAATTGATTTATCGATGCAACTTGACAAGATAAAAACAATTACATCTTATTATTCAAAATACCTATCTGTTTTGTTGAAATTACGGTATTCTCGGCTAATATCAAAATATTGTTTGCGTCGATTTCAACAGATCGCCCAAGTTAGGCAACAGCGGGCGCGGTTTTAAACTGCGACAAAATATTTTTATGTGTTTTCATGGTTCGGGGGGCACGTATAGCTGGCTCGGTTGTTACCGTATATCAACAGTCGCTAAGCTATGGCGGAGTACCTCAGGTAGCGGAATGGCCACTGACCCCTCCACCAATCCGCATTCGGGTAGCGCTATGGAGTCTAATCTAGGCCTTCTCAGTATGCGGGGGAAGCACCGGTGCGTTCGCAGGAGTGCGTTCATATGAGAACCTACTCATATATCCTCGGGCGCAGGACAGCTGACCGGGTTTTAGTGGTTAGAAATCCCACATAACCTGTAACCTCTGAGTTCGGGTATCTTATGAAGTTTCCCCCTAGACAACGAAAAAAAGACCTTTTCAATGTAAGAACCCGCTCTCAGTAGTGGACCATTACTTTTTTGATGCACTAAAAATAATCTGAATATACATTTAAAGACATTAATCCTCCAAAATGGCCGCAATGTAGGAGTGATTACTGAAGTATATGTGGTAGTGGAGAGTCAAAGAGCACTTACAGCAGACACACTTACTAGTAAAATATGTCTTAACTTCTGACTTCTTTTTTCTTTCTTCTTTACCTCTATTCTGTTCTTCTTCTGTCACCCTGTAGTGGTATTTATCAGGGGTCCGTTGGTGTTATTATTGACCCCGGGTGCTTTAACGATATCCTACTGCTTTTCTTTTTCTTGAAGAACTGTCTCTGCAATACGAACGGGAGATATGTTTTTGTTACCGAGAATTTTCTTTTCTGTAATGTTTTACTGTAAAAACATTAGAACATTGAAACTAAACAGTTACATTTAGGGTAACTCCACACTTATCAGCTGTCACCCGCGATGATGTTTAAGTTCTTAAGGACTGGCCTGTAGGTCTAGTGGCTTAGTGAACCTGTTAAGGCGGAAGTCGTATGTTCGATTCCCACCAAGGAACAATTTTTTGTGATGAACATGAATGTTTGTCTAGTGTGTCTGGGTGCGAACAATATACGCATGTATTTAAAATATGTATGTACTATGTCTGTCAGTTGTCTATTGACCATAGTAGCTAACGCTTAGTTTGGGATCAGATGGCCGTGTGTGAGTTGTCCAAAACAAAAAACAAAGTTCTTCACGAAAACTATGCATGTTGAATTAAGATGGTAGCATATCACGTTGGCATTGCTGTATCACTGCGCGGTTGTTAGTATTGAGGTCTCCGCCATTACGACAGATTATCATCTATAAGTCGTCGTAGAAATAAGTTGTGTCAAGAACTTTTGACTTTCAGTATGTGAGCTATTGGTTCTTAAGATGACATAAATGATGTGATTCGATGAATAATAAGATAAATGAAATGAAAGCTCCAGGCCTCCTCAGGACTGAGGAGATACCCGTGGTCATTAAAAGGCAATTAATGGGCTGAGGCCAATAAATGAATACTTTCATCAGGTTCACCGTTCGTTAATTTTCGGGAAAGTATTCAAAAATATGAAAATTATGCTTTTTTCTTTCTGGTTAATCCGCATTTTAGCAGCGTGGTGGAGGCCTAGACCTCCCCAGTGTGAGGAGTGACCCCTATTCAGTAGTGGGCCATTAAAAGGTTGAAGACAAGGAGAGTATGTGGGAGTAAGTGATAATGTCTTACACTAGGTGACGGCTGAGCAATTCCCTGGTACCGTTACTTAAACGGACGTACAATTGCGTTTATTACTAATATGTGTAGATAAACCCTTTAGAATTAATAAAAGAATTAAATTCCAAGTATCCAACGTATCATGTCCTTAGTTTTTCATCATCATTGAACAGCAATGTATCCGTATGATTGCAGAAAAAATAATTTATACGAACATCAGCTTCGATTGCAGCAAAAAGTGATTATTTTAATGTTGCAGGAACTCCAGGTTATTAACTAACTGGTATTTCTAGAATTTAATTCAAGATCCTTATAACTGTTGCGGGGTTTAGAAAAAAAGGTTTACCTGTGGATTAGTTTTTTCTCGATAAAATGTTTATTTTGTCATTTTGATATCGAACCTAATGAAGCCTAGAAGGTTTTCATACTTCTAAATGATACATTGTATTTTGTTTACGTGTTCATTTTATATAGCGGTGTTTAGCGACCCGTTCTGTTGTCGTGCGTTGCATTGTGCTTTTGGAAACAAATGTTTGGGTCTAGTATCTTCGACAAAGGTATGGGTCTTCCGTGATTTTGTATTAATTCATGATTGGTTCTTTATAAGAGAGGCTTCGAGTCACGAGAAATATATCCATGTGACGAATAGACAAAATAAGTGTTTGATGAATTAATATTCAAAATTGATCAAAGTAAGAAAAGAGTAAGTAAAGAAGCAATTTAAATAGAGAAGGATTATGAATGATTTTTATTATCAAAATTCTAGATTTAGACAAATCATTATGTAAATTTAAACTAAAACGTTATGCCACAGTATCTTTTAAAACCAAATTTAAAGACCGACTTCAAAAAGGTTTCGACTGGGTTTAATGTTTGTGATGATATTTTTTTTAATTCAAAAGCTGGTGCTTATCATGCAAATTAAAATATTAAAATTTGAGCGACATCTGGCGAGTCGTTTTGACTTATAATGTGTATTTATTTCACTTCGACTACGAAGTACGTTGACGATGATCTTAACTGACATGATTTGTCGATGTCATGTGAAAACGGTTTTTTTAAATTATAATGTTTTTTTCTAGTAAAGATGAAAGTAGGTCACCCTGAGGAATGTTTATGTGAAAGATGAATGTTTGTTCTCTGTTGTTTTGGGTGATATTTGTATCGCATGCTTCCGAGTTAACATTTAATCCTAGTATTTGAATAACGTGTGTACAAGTTATTCGAATACAGAGGATTTTACAAATCACTCATAACTAAACAGGTATTTATGGAGCCCACAATAAATACCATAGAAAATAATAATAAATCCTTAAACCTTATTTGTACAAAGATATTGTTTCTCTTACCAAAATAAATTAAACTGGCCCTATACTCATTCGCAATTTTTGCATATAAATCTCTCCAGTACGTTAACACCAATCTTTATTTTGCTGTTCTGAAATCCATAAAGCTTAAGAAATAAGGTATATTTTACAGTGTTTAAATATTTTATAAATTAGTTGAGTTCAACCGCTTTGGAGAGCCGAGATATGCCTTCAGGTGACTGGTAGATAAGTTTATAATGAGGTGAGATTTGGAAAGGAATTGGTTGCGCGTTGTCCACTGTGTCAGCGTGGAAGTATTCTATGATGTTCTTGGATAACTGCGAGGTTGAAGAGTCAGATGTTTCCCGGTTCGAATCCTGGCTCAGTTTCTATGCGAGGTTGGTTGTTGAGGATACGAAATTAAAGACTTGGATGCTTGAATAGTATTTATTTAATGACTACAACGGAAAACTTACCGCTAAATATATATTTATATTGCTAAAGTATATGTAATACAGAAGGTCAATAACGTGTTTTCGCAGATAGACAGATAAATAATAGTAACTTTATTTAAATACTAGCTGAGCCTGCGACTCCGTTCGCGCGGAATTTGTATAGACGGAAATCTTTAAATAGTTTTATTTTTTCGTCCACTGATTTTAATAAGAAATACCCCTAAGTGTCAATCTAAGCTTAGTCCAATACATCAGTGGATACCACATTCAAATAGGATCGGCCGTTTCGAAGATTAGCGCGAACAAAAGCACAGACAAACGGACAAAAAAAAAATTGTAGATTTAATTTTGCCACTTTCTTAGTATGTTAAATATGAACTAAAGTTTTCTGCGTTCGGAGTAGACGGTACGGACTAAGGGTTCCCAATTGCTACAGAGCCCAAAAAAACAGCATCTACCAACATACATAAATATATTTGGACAACTCAAACACGGCCGCCTGACACCAAACTAGGCGTTAGCTTGCAGTATGGTTATCAGACAACTGCTAAATACATATGCTTTAAATTAGAATCTCTTAAATAAATATTTTTTACTCCCACACACAGAACAATTCCTGTTCATCAAATAAACCACGTTTTTACCTTATTATCAATGCTGACAACCCTGATGCCATACCCAAGGAAGTACCCGTAATACGACGGTATACTTCCATACCTGGAACCCTCTAATCTCATAAGTAGCCAACTAGCCAAGCTAACCACACTTATACTAACCAGATCAGACCATACCGTAAGCTCGCGTAATGATGCGTAAACAATCGTAAATTACGCACCGTCACGATGCGAAATTTACGCGCACTAACTTACGCTACAAACGCGCGCTCGAAATAGCGAATGTTATATCCTTTGAAGGATATTATAGGTTTTTTTAAGAGAGTTCAGTTGTCTGACATGTGTTCGCAATGGTTTTGAGAAAAGGCCTACTAGGAAAAATGGTCTCGAAAGCCTTTTTGGAAACCTAAACAACTTCCAGTCTATATTATCGAGCGGCCAGAGCTCGATTTCCGGCTGCGGTACTACATATGTGAAAGATAAATATTTGTTCTCGGGTCATAGGTTTCTGTCCATGATACTTGCGACACGAGAAATCCTGGTGCAGGGGTTTGTTTCTCTACACTCAATTCTCTGGAAGTTTCGTTTCACCTAATACCGAAATAAAAAAAAACACTTCACTTCTGTTAAATTATGATACCTACCCATATTCCGATAATAGTTTATTTATAGAAAAATCGTACAATTTCATATATTATCTTGCTGTACATCTATCTAATTTGTACGTTTCTGTGAATGTATGTACTCGTACATACGCTATTGAAACGTCGGCTATAGAAAGTACAGTCTGCAGCCGCAATCGAATCGTTGCGTTGCATACAAACACTCACCGGAATCATATATACGAGTACATTATTATATTTATAATTGTGTATTCAATTCAATTCAATTCAAAATATTTATTTCATTATAGGAACGTTGAGTTCACTTAATTAAAGTCAAAATATTACAAGAAATGTAAGTCGAAATTATTACAACTTGATTACTACGCAATACGATACCTTTAACATTGGTTAATGATTTAAAAATCTATAACCAATCCCACGGTAATATAATGTCTCGGTAGACAATTACAGTAACAATAATACGCATAGTGAAATAATATGTAAATATGTACGTATACGTATGTTATATGTGGTTGCAGTAAGATTAAGTTAAAATAGTGAGACAGTTCTGATATTTTTCTCATCGTCCTTCAGACACCCCTTCCCATTCTTCAGTCACCCGTCCTGAAGCTGTACGTTGTTGGTGTGTGGGGTCAGTTAGTGTCGTTCTTGATTCCGGTTGCTATTGCTTCTGTTATGTACTGCTTCCCTTCTTTCTCTGTCTTCCCCGCGCGTGCGGATCTATTCTATCCTCACTGGCAAGCAACGCAAGTGACACCCCAGCCTGGTATTGCTAACGTCCATGGGCGGTGGTGATTTTCTCGTCTGTCTGAATATAATATCAAAACGCCCTCAGTCGCAACACGCCGAATCATTTAACGACTAACTCAAGCAATAGGGGTGGTCGCTAATCAGACGGGCCTCACACTCTCGCCCTGCCACCAAGCAGCGGACTTCGGACTCCTCGCCGGGTCTGCCAGCAAGGGATTGAGCCTTGGTATTATACATAATAAGTAACACCACATATTATTTCATTACTCAAACTCCTCAGCACGAATGCACTGCATCCTTGTGTTATAACGTAAATCCGTTTTAAATCGGTATTCTTTTATTTACATAATAGAAATATAAGCAAGTATTAAGAACGTTTTTGTTCTTTATTTAAGGGATAAAATATCAAGATTTTTCAAATTTAGCACCTTTTAACAGTCTCAACAGTAGACAGACTTCTAACTTCTATTTCGTATCGAATTAGAATAAATACGTCTAAGTCCTTGCCACGCCTACGCAATGGCGCCTTGTGTCTTTGATGTCTTACAGTTGTATATTGAACACTATTTGAATTACCTAAAATATATCACCTTAAATTTTGAACCAATAATAAACCCAACCTATAATAAATTGTAGATAATATCATGTCTTCGTGCTACTAAGATATTATTTGTCTGTGAAATCTTGCCGCCAAATACGTCGACAGTATTCGAAATAACTTGTAAAACAATATTATTTCTTCTTTAAAGATTATAACTGAGGTATCACTACATAGTATAAAACAAAGTCGTTTTCTCTGTCCCTATATCCCTAGGTATGCTTAAATCTTTAAAACAACGCAACGGATTTTGATGCGGTTTTTATAATAGATAGAGTGATTGAAGAGGAAGGTTTATATAACATTCATTAAATAGTGGGGAAATACTGTTATTTTTGAAGTTTCTAATGTGATGTCGTAAATAATTACATTTTTTCCGCTTACATTGCAAACGCAGACTGAACCCTACGAG
>DWKC01000447.1:0-12815 GCA_018249195.1 Racta chiria
ATATATATGTATTTATATAATTATATTTGCCAACTAGTTTCAGAAAAGAACTGTCAAGGTTAAACCCTAAAGTTAAGTTAAGTTTAACAATGATTAAGTTTATGCCGTTCATGGATGCGAGTTCGAATCTGCCGTGTACCTGTTGATGTACCTTGTTGGCAATGACCTTGTCTACATAGCAAGAGGGTCCGGGTTAGATTCCGGCCGAGGCAGGCAGCTAGTGACAAATGTTCGTTCGGAATATAGGGTGATATTATGATTCATTTTAACGTATAACTGTCCCACTACTGGGCTCGGGACTTCACTCACAATGTGATTGGTGCAGGCCATAGTCCACCATGCTGGCCAAGTATGGATTGGTAGACTTCACACACCTTTGAGGACTATATGAGAACTCTCGGGAATGCAAGTTGCCTCACGATGTTTTCCTTCATCGTAGCAAGTAATAATCAACTTCTGATACGCACATAATTTTGAAAATTAGAGGTGCGCGCCGCAGGGTTTGTATACGGGACCTTTCAAGAGACAAACGTTCAAACCATTAAGCTATCACTGCTTTTCACTAGTTGCATAGTGTTCATTAAAAACAATAGCAAACACATCAAATCAAATCAAAATCATTTATTTCGTCTTAGGAACTAAGAGCTCACTTGACGAAAGTCAAGAAGTTAACAATACCAAGGCCCTACCTATATTAATAACAGTAAAGTACAAAAAAAAATAATTATAGACCCTAAGGTCTCGATAGACAGTGCCTAACTGTCATCGGCTTTATAATACAAACAAGTTTTAACTATTTTCCTTACTAACTATTTTACTTTATAATATAAACAAATAAGTTATCATACAAAGTCCAAGACATAATGATGACGCACGGTACCGAATACCCATAGCTAGAACCTGGGGACCGATTCTGACTATGTACAAACGCTTCAATTGATTCTCAATTTAATCTCAGCAGAATAATTTGACACATTTGATATTATATTATCCAATGGTGTTCTGATCATGTGCCATTTAATTACCACTCATTCCATGCCATTGGGCAGATTGGTATTCTGCACTTTAGTCGTGTCATATATATGTCGAATATGACAATGAGACAAATCTCACGATATTACACTTTTTGAAAGCCTGCGCTGTATTTGACATTTCTTAGTTGTAATAAATCTGTTTTCTCTCGTCAAATTTTGATTTAAGACTTGTTAGTTTACACGGTTACGGTTCTATTAAGATATTAAAGTTTAAGAAGAATACTTAATTTGTCACAATGATAAATTAATAAATTCGAGTCTCACAGAGAATCGGCCCTCTGGCTCTATAGTCAAGCTATCCTCTTCTATTCTGATCCAGAAGCTTCTAAAACTCAAAAGTAAATAGTTAAACGTTTAGTGTGGAGTCAGATGGGCGTGTGTGAGTTGTCCAAAGATATGAATTAATTAATTGAGGGCTAACTGTATCTGGTAAACATTAAACCAATAGACGTTGTATTAGACACGACACCGCGTAGGATGAAAAAAAGTAAATAGTCTATTAATTGTTTCAGGTAAAGAAGTCCAATTGAAATGGAAACACATTAGAGACAACTTCCGAAGAGAGCTCCAAGCCCAGAAAAAAATTAACCCAGGCGCCAAAAAAAAAAGAAAATACCGATATTTTGATCAAATGCTCTTTCTGATCCCGTACGTGAGTGACGGAATTGGAAATTGCAACACGACTGAGGACATTGATTTCGATCAGAAACCAGATAACGAGACATTAGTAGAAATAGAAATAGACTCTCCACCTAGTATTAACAGATCTCCACCAAGAAATACGTACGCCCGGACAAAATATACACCAAACTCTTTTACTAGTAACTTTTTAAGGCCACGCAGGAAGAAGAAGACATCATTCGAAGAGGAAATATTAAAAAGCTTGAAAAGCAAAGATAATTTAGAAACGGACGAAGATAGGACATTCTGTCTCTCTCTAGTCTCGTCTATGAAAAAGATGAATGACGCTACAAAACTTAATGCCAAAATAGATATATTAAAAATAATTCGACAATATACAGTGTCACATAGTGATGTTAAGGATTCCGATGTTCAGGATCCGCTGGAAGATCAAGGATCATAGATTTATACGATGCGTTAATCCTAAATTTAATTACAACAATTGACAACTCACACACGGCAATCTTACCCCAAACTAAGCGTTAACTTCTACTATGGTGATCAAACAACTGGCATAAATATATATATTTATGTATATATTATGTATTATGTATGCATATATTATATATTACATATTTATATACATAAATGTAAAATATTGAAGACTAGCAATGTTTGCCTTATTATTAATCTTAATGTATGTAAAACAAAAATTAATATAAATTAACAATTCAGATAAAATAAAACGTACGTATTTTTTACAAATTTACAGAATATCTATGAGATTAGTTTAAACAATGATCTATTGAAAATACTTTTATGTCATAATTAGTTTTTAGTTATTTAATTTTTCTATATGTGTGTATTTTTTTAAAAATGTTTGCTGTTCGGTTAGATGCGATCTCTTGCTATAATCTGAAACAAATAACGAAATCAGTTAGCGATTTCCTGATATTTTTTAAAAATTAAAGATAAAAAAATTATTAAAGCTAAAAAAAACAATACAAAACAATACGTTGCCGTATTGGGGCGGCATAGAATACTAACCCCAATCCCATGCTGGCAGACCAGGGTGTTGTAAGAGGCGACAGAAGTCAGCTGCTCGGTGGTAGGGCTTTACGAAAAGATTATTAACATTTTGTGAAGGCCGTCTGGCTGGCGATCACTTGAGTCAGTCGCCAAATAATTCGTCGTGTACCGGCTGGGGGCTTGAGAGCCAGATCTACTCTTTTTCTCCCAAAAAAAATAGGATTTCACATGCAATATAAGATATGTTTATCAACTCCATAAGTTCATACTCCATGGTGCTTTTACTGTTTCCCGTGGATCGGTCGTGTGCACTTTCCGGATTGTTCAAGTCTCTTCGCAGAAAATATCACATCCATTTTTCAAGGATTTTCCAAAAGTTTTTAAAAAACTCAAAACTCAAATTATTATTTCATGTAGATATTGAGGATGAATAAAATAAACAAATGAAATAAAGTTATGAACGTCAAATGTTTTGAATCTACCGCCATTTTGGAATTCCGTAATAAACAGCGGCATAAACAACAAAAGCAAGCTGCAAACGAATGCGACAGGAAAGTCGGGTAATAAGTATCAATACACTCGCATGTCATACCATGTTTTTCATCACACTCGAGGGGAAAAAAACGACTTACAGATAATTTTGGTAGTAAATCACAAAATGCTAAAAATGTTATATAGAGATACAAATATATAAAGAAATGCGCTGTTGACGGGCGAAGCACGGAGAGAAAATATTATATTGGTATAACAATAGGCAATCTTGATTACCTGTTAACATTTAAAATGTATAATGTTGTATTCATTTAAATTTATTGGACTGAAAAAGCAAAAGTGTGTTAGAGAAAGAGTTGCGCGCCGAAAAACGATAACGAAAATCCCAATTTAGGTTCAAGTGTGATTATATTATTCCATTATAATGTATTTGTGTCACTAAGCCCTATGAATGTAATGCGATGTGTAAATATATCATTTTTTTTATTTATTTTCTTTGAGTATCTCCTATCTAACTTAGTTCAGGTAAAATGGCAACTAAACAAGTTCCTTCAGAACACGTAGAATGATAAACGCGTAACGTAATAAATTTCATATAGATATCTTATGTACAGAAGTATATTGGCCGATTAGTTGTTCAGTCACGACTGAAATATCGATCTTTACCAACGATAAAACTACCGGCACCTGTACATATTTTTTGTGAACATGCATGAAGACTTTGTTATCGACATTGAGGTACAAGAGTTTACTCCAACAACGACAAATAGTCTAAGATTACTTTCTGGTAAGTGTGTTAGTATGTGGTGTAGGGACATCGCATAAACGATAACGTCACAGAGATCTAATGTACGCGGAGTCACCAGTTTGGTAAAGGGAGATCTCCCGCTAGGCGGTCTGTGGGGAGTGACCGAGCTCTAACTGTTCATGTTTGGAACTAATACGATTCGGGCGGTGTAGAAAGCTCCGACAGCGCGATTTAAGTTTCTGTCACCGTATGACGTATAGTCCGAGTTATCCAATAAGTTTCATAGGGTCTTCTCATGTCAAGGATTAATTAACGCTAGTTACCACCAATATCATTAATTAGATCAATATGGAACCTGACTCATAGTCTCATCAGAGTAGAACACCAGTGTGTCTAACCGATTACTGTACGTTATATGGAACTTTACGGTAGGACTCCAGGGCAGTGGGTCAGTTGACGAATCCGATTAAATGTTTGTCAACTGAACGCGCGATGAGTCCCAGAGCGAGGAACGGTACGTTGAAGCATTTATGTTATATTATGTTTATTTCATAAGTATATGAGCACCGACAAACTACACGTAATGCACGAGTCTCCAGGGAAATTAACGCCGAGCGGTAATGAGCGTATTGTGCTTACGGTGCGGTTACTGTCATACAAGAGTAAAGTTAATTCCTCTTGAACAGATAAAAAATATATTTTATTATGTGTAACAGCGTAATCGTTTCAAAAAAAATCTGATTTTAATCGATTTCTATGATTTATAATTACTGAAGACAGAGACAACCCATGTCATTCCATATGCTGAGTTGTTTGACTCTGTCTTTCATTCGTCGGTTGTTGACGGTTTGGACTGTGCGCTTTTTTACGGCTTAAAATTGATTGAATTTCCAACCGCGTACACTGTTGCTTAACTTCGACAATCGACACGAGCTGGTGGCTTATTGCCATATATCTTCATATATAAATAAATATTTTTAAGTTTGTACGAGTATATTGTATAGTACAGCTACATTCGCTATCAGTTTTATTATTACTATAGATTTATGTAAATTCTCATCAGTATTTTGCCCCGGATGCATTTAGTTAGAGCTCCCGGGGAAATGATGGCTCTGCCTTTGTGTAATCAACTGGTTCTGTTTGTAAAACACAATAAGCTATGTAACTTGATATAATAATGTCAGTTATTTAGTGCTATATGTAAATAAAAATATAAGCTTACACACTTTACCCCGTGCATGTCGCCGTTGGTGTAGACAACACTAATACACAACACAAATAACAATCATAGCCCGAGAACAAATATTCATCTGTGACAAAGTCAAAATCAAGTTATTTATTTCGTCATAGGAACTAGCAGTTCATTTAACGAAGGTCAGTTTTTAAAAATAAAATACAAATGATTGCCACTATAATCTACCTCGGAACCCCTTGCATTGGAGGCAGAGTCACTACCACCGAAATACAGGGTATTTTAATAGAGCACATGATCAGGGCCTGTTAATGTTGGAACATTGTGAAGACACTTTCTGGACGCAGTCATTTCTAAACCTGATTGCTCAACCTTCTACCTCTCTGTCTTCCCTGTGCTTGCAGTTGTTTCACAAAGCGAGTTCATCGTTTCCTTTTTATCTGGCGACGTGTCGTCGACGTCCTTTGTTGCTAATGTTAATCGGTAATGACGATCACTGAACATTAAACGACCCGTCTGCTCGGTTGCCCAATTATTAAAAAAACTTTGTTGTTTAACCCGACGTATGTGGCACCATGGTTAGTAACAAATCCAAGCAATCATTCTCTAACATTTACTTCGAAATATCGACATGGTTATTTAGTGGTTAGCGTTTAAGAAGCGATTCAATAACTATTGACGACTTTGAGTGGTAGAGCCTCATTACGCTGCTGTGAAAGAATTGAAATAAGAGAGAGAAAGATGAAAGAATTAGTGGCCAACCAAATTTTCTTATGGCACCCTCAGACCTCCGACATGGCTTGATAGGTGTCATCTTAAGATTATCAGCATACATGCCATTCGAAATACGAAAGTGGATGGTGCTTTTCAAAGAAGATCTCAAAAGAGCTCTGCATGGCCTGCGTTGCAATGACAATAACCCTGGTGTTGCCCGTCTTCTGAGTTAACGGTCACTACTTATCACTAGGTGGCACATCTACCCCTACTAGCTAAATAAAAAAAATACCACTAACTCAAAACCCGTACCTACCTATCCTTCTATCGACTGCACTTGTTGTCACTGGGCAGAGAGCATGCACACATTTACACTAAAATGTAAAGTGTCATATACATTTCTATTGAAAAGAAAAAAAAACATGTCTCTTAAAACAAAAGCAAAACGTTTCGCCAGCAAGTATATAAAGCATTATTTAGTAACACCACAAAACTGTATGGTTTGCCAGTTGAAGTTTTGTAATATAAGTTAGCTGATATTGCGGCGGGAAGATAAAAACAAATAAGAGAATACAATCCAAGGAAGTAAAATATTCAACAAATATTCAAAACTCATTATATACTTCGTTCAAGTGTTGAAACCAGTTTTGAAACCAGCCTCACAATTTGCCATATATTTCTGTAAATTATTTATATGAAGATAAACAGTCAAACGTGAATTTTAAATATTTTATTATTACATTTATCCAGTGCGCGTACCCATTCGAAACATTTTCTCTTCTACATTCACTATATGGACTACTGTTATGTTTATTTTTCAGATTTCCAGAACCTACTAGTGTATTGGAAGGGGGGGGGGGGGGAGAAGGGAACACATGATATCATTATAACGTTTAAAGCATCATATTTCCAAAACGGATCCAAAAATCAAAATACGGTCTTAGGAGACCAATAATGATTTTCCACTCTAGTGGGGTAAACGAGAAAAACATCATCCCACCTTCACTAGTAGGAAAGGTACGCTAAAGAAAAATAGTGTTCAAGAGTTAATTCCAGCAACCGTGTTACATATTCATGCCATATTGCAGCTTCCTAGTTCCAAGGGTCTAGCGTTAGGTGCGCTCGGACGGACGGACATGGCGAAACTACAAGGGTTCCGAAATGTTTACAGAGCCCTAAAAATCTTCGCTTCACATTTTATTAGACAGAATTTTATTATAATATGTAAAATGTAGTAAATATATTTTTTTCCTGAGCCGAAAATACTTTAATTTAAATATTCTACTCTATAGATGTTGTCAGAACACCGTGCATCATCAGAATCTTCTTCAGATTGTGTATCATCATTGATGCTGCTGTCATCTCGGTAATCTCTTATAAAATTTCCATGCTAAGTTATTTTGTTTTTATATGTATTTTTACAAAATAAAAATAGTACTAGTTAGTTAGTGCGCTTTAACATCGAAGACTGCATTACCAATTAGGTGGGATTGTAGTTAAGCGCTAACTTATTAACCATAAAAAAATACGCACCTGAAGAATTTAACACTGTAGACTTGCCTTGTAGGCACCTACTGCTTTAACCAGCCCGCAGCCGCTTCTATCGGCTCGAGGAATTGGCCTGAAGAACGTCATAGTTTGTGTGGATGCAGTGTCCTTTCACATACAAATATGTACAATATGACACACGGCAACGGACTTGCCGTTAGCGGGACAGAACGGGGGAAACCCAATGTTATAGCAAGTAACAATGCTGTGCTGATACAGCGCACGTGTAGACTAAATGCGAAAACCAGGCTGATGCAACGCGTCAAAACCGCTTCTAAGCACAGACCTTTCCTCTTAACTCCTTAACTAGGCCTCCTTAGGCCTAGTGCATACTCCAGCACGGTGCTAGATACTGATTAGTGTAGACAGGAGAAATTTCAATTACAGTCTGCGAAAATAGCAAAGAAGGGTGCTACTTTTCGCTTGAAGAACTGAGAGGTGTGCTAAATATTAAGACAGGAGTAATTACAAAATAAATCGTAAATGTTCTCAATACACTTTATTACTTGACTTTTTTTTACAATTACGTGTTTCGTAGTTACGAAACTCATTATAAATAATGAACGTAAGTATTCTATATCTTTCTCGTTCGCACCTTAGTCTTAGGTGTCAAGTCCAAGTCTACATATCCACTTAATGATATTATGCCATTTTCATCGACGGTCGTTACTTCCAATCGCCCTTTACTAAACGGCAATTTAAACGGTATGATTTCTGGTGGTACCACAGATACGTTATACACATAATATAAACCCTGAAATATATTATCACATACATAAATCTGTAACTCTGTCTGTACAGGGAAGATATACGAAAGAAACTTATAGGAGGGTATGTGGTAAGGAACACAACCCGAAATAACCGTTTTTAATTTTTTTTTCTGTTCATCTATTTGTCTGTCTGTTTGTCTGTGCCTTTGTTCGCGCTAAGCTGATCCGATTTGAATGCGGTTTTCACTAATGTATTGGGCTAAGCTTGGATTGACACTTAGAGTATTTTTTATTGAAATCGGTGCAGAAACAAAAGATATATCAATATTTAAATAATTCCGTCTTTACAAATTCCGCGCGATCAGAGGTAGTTGACAAAAAAGTTTCCATCATTTTTTTGCTGACTTGAGATGCAGATGGAGATGATACTTATATTTTCACGGTCATAGTGAATGGAGATGATATTTGTATCAGAAAAATGTACACTAGGTTTTTTAAATGTTTTAGTCATCGAGTCGGAGAGCTAGTCCTGCGAGCTTTTCTTTCCACCCTTGTCAATAAAGTTTTGATGAAGACTTGATGTAGTCTACGACCATGGCTGCAGTTGACCACTTACCATCCAGCCATCCATAATTGGTTTTCTACATTATCGAAAAGGAACTTTAAACAATGAACACAAGGTAACTAAAATATGAGATATGTCTCTACTTGTGACTTCAAACTATTACAAAATTGCGTCAATCGTAGTACCACTGTTATTTGTGAAACATTCCGATCTGTGTTCATTTCGACCATTTATTCATTCATTTGTTCATTATCATTGAAAAATAATTGAACTCAAAATTATAAAATAAGTTATTACGTCTGCGGCCCTCAAGTCATTTTGAAGGTCCGGTTACAGTGTATTTCGGAACGCGGCCGTACCATTTGACGCTCATTGGTTTTATTTCGCGCGTTTCCCAGGAAGTGTGACGCACTCCACTTCAATGCACGAAATCACCACCACAGATTTCTAGTTAGTAATCGAGAGCAAAGATGTTACACGTTAAAAAAATGTCTCCCAGCCCTCTGCCGGAACACCAATAATTGCCACTTAAATCAGTGGGGGGGGGGCTTCGAACAAAATTAATACTTACTATTGGATATAAACAATTTTCTGTTACTTTAAGATTTTTATACTCGTCTGTAACGTTTTTTTTATATAATATATTGTTTATTAGCGTTATCATAAATCGGCAAAAATTCATTTTCACATCAAAGAATCTTCGTTTAGAGATATATGTAACATATTCATCAAGCCGTATATGGACCTGAAAAACAATTTAAAATAATATACAGGACTTTCATTATAAATGGTGACTTCATCACAGATCTTTTTTTGTCGTATTTAAGTATGTATGTGTTTGTGTGTATAGGTAAGTATGTATGTATATATAATGTATATATATGTATATTATCTAGATATATATTGAAAATCTTGATAATTACACTTCTTGTAACTCAAGAACGGCTGGACCGATTTTAATGATATTTGTATTTCTTTCAGCGAAACAGAGAAACAAATGTAGAGATTTAAATGCTTTCATACGAAAAGATTTTTAATGTGTCGAATATTTAATAAGGAAGGCTTAGTTTTAAAGATCTGTTATACCGGATGTGGTTACATGTAAAAAAAATGAAGAACGACGTCTGCTGGGTCAGCTAGTATTAGTATAATAATATTAGAAGTAATATAAAATACATACTTATTATTCCAAAATTAATATTTTTGAGTTCCGTTTAATTTGTAGGCTGTCATATCAATATCTTTAGAGTTCTATTTTCTTTTTCAATTGGAATTTAATACAATTTTATGAGTTTCACTTGCTTTCACTCCTGTTATTTTACAAAGGGCTACTAATAGTACTTACTGTAAAGTGTTTGTTGAACGGGACACAGAGCTCTGCATAGGTAAAAAAATAATACATAGGGTCGTGTCGACCGTATCTCCGGCTAGTTATATTGAAAATTCGGCCAAATGATGTATTTTGGTATTCTATAACTGGACGTTGGATGGTGTGTGTCATCACCTGAAAGATCTTGGCTATAACATCATCAGCGCTCAAGGCTATACAACTACCAACTTTCCTCCAATCCACATTGGAGCAGTGCGCCAGTTCACAGTGTGAGAGCCAGTTCTTCTTTCTTCGCGGTGAAACCTAATATCAGCTATCCATTTGGTGTTTCTAATATTTATGGGCGAATGTCTTTTCCTTTAAGATGTATACAGGCAAACGCGTCAGTAACGCGTTGCCTGCTAGGAAGGAAGTAACAGACACACACACGCAGGGAAGACAAAAGAAGGGAAGCAGTAAATCACTGAAGTAAACGGAATCAATAACGCCTCTAACTGACTCCAGACACACCAACAACATACCGTTTCAGGACGAGCGACAGAAGAAGAACGGGAAGGGGATAACTGAAAGACGGGGAGAAAAAAAGAAGAACTGGTTCCCAAGCCCCCAGCCGGAACAGGAAGAATCGTTTGGTGACTGACTTATAAAGACAGTCATCTTTCCTCCTCCTTTCCTGACTTCTTTCGCCTCTTACGACACCGTGGTCGGCTAGTATGGAATTGAGGTTGGTATTCTAGGCGGCCCTAATTGATCGTTTTATTTTATACATATTTGGCAATGGGGAAATCTTCCGCCACGGGAGGTGCAATGCCTAGGAGCGCGCGACCTCCGACTGTTGAAGTTTGGAATTTATATACTCGTAACTAAAAGGATGGACCAATTAGTCACGTCTTCGTACCGACTTTCGAAAGCATAGCAATCTTAAGTGCAGCTTGGTCTATAGTTCTTTAATAAAATCCCTATATTAATACGCTATCTGCCTGTGCATTTATTCAAGAAACGTGTAAAAAATCTCAGCTCACAGGAAGAGTTACTATGCTATAATTCCTAGTAATTTTGTAATGCACGTTTTGTATTAAAAAAGAGTACCGGGTGTTTTTTCCCGACGACTTTTTTATTCTTCCGGCCCACGCGTTCATAGCTCTAAGTTTATGTCATCCTCCTTCCCATTCTGTCACCCGTCCTGAAGCGATATGTTGTTGGTGTGTCTGGAGTCAGATAGTGTTGTCATTGATCGTCATTCATCTATTGCTTCGGCAATGTACTGCTTCCCTTCTTTCTATGTCTACCTCGCGCGTGTGGGCTTATTACTTCCTTCTTGGCAGTCAACGCGTTAGTGACACCCTATCCTAGATGTAGCTTATGTCTATGGGCGGATCACTTACCATCAAAAGACCCGCTTGCTTGGGGATCCTATCACAGACACTACCAACAAGTCTGCAGGTTTAAAGTTCTAAAGAATTATGACATTACATACAGTGAGATAACGTGATTTCAGAATGTGGGCAAGAATAAATTAATTTACGGTAATATAAATTAAACTTTAGCTATTTATTTATGAGGCTTTATGAGGCGTGTCTATTGCACTGGATTTACTAGGGAAGAAAATCGTTTTCTAATTAAAGGCAACAACGATCATATCTATAGTTCCTGCAGGTAGGTAATAGCAATCTCTTTAATATACAACGCTACAATACAAATCGGTAGGCGTTTATTGAATTAGTTTTCTAAATTAAATATTAAATTAGTCTTTAAATATATATATATATAAACGGTCCTTATATACTCTCATTTTAATTACAATCTTAAGTCATATACTCGTCCTTATATCCCTGAATAACGTAAGTAGAACATCTGTTAACTACCTACTTTATAACGAAGTAAAATGGCTTAAAGCTCTTGTAGTTATATCTTGGAAGCGCACGTAAAATATTACCTCTAGGTACAGGGATTATTATATTAAGAGCACCTTGAATATCTCAAAGTCAAAAAATAATGTTTTTCTGTTAAAGTTCTGACTTTAGTGGTTTTGCTTAGGTAGGTACAGTTGTACGAGTGACAAGAACACGTGTTAGTAATTGAGTGCAGCTCTCCCTCTACCACGGGAGCTCTTTGAGTCAGAATAGCCACCCGACCATCTGGGTGGCAGCTGAGTGCGACACTCTCTTTGCATTAAGAGATGATAGGATCCCCCGCTCAACAGCGGGGTCCCACCTTCCTCTAGGGGGCCCTTGTCCTCCTGAGTCCATGTTAGCCCAAAAAGGTTATCCTTGAAGCATGCAGTCCCCACGTCATAGTCGTTAGCGTTGTAGGAGCAAGACGGCGTAGGAAGCCCATATACTACTACTACTGTGTGCAGCCAGCTCTACGTGGAATTTAATGTTACTTTGTAATGAATGTATGTTGATTTAAAAGATGTGCTCACAAGTTCCTTTCGCCGATTCTTCTCTCCAATGAAATTTTCAGAAACGGTAGTCAATTTAAAAAATGATGTTTTAACGTGTAATACTTATGATTTAATTTGAAAACAGTGATTGCGGTCATGAGTGCTTGCGTGCTCCGAAGAGCACCTAGTCCTTGGCTTTGTATGGTATCGCTAGTTAACAATCGTTATGGCGATGCATTCGAAAATAGTTTCAGGCATTCTATCGATTCCTAGGTATTCTGTACTATGGAGGTGATTTGTATATCTATATATATAAAAATGAATGTTTATCTGTATGTCCTTTATAGAATCTTAAACTATGCATTTGATCATGTGCCGTTAACAAAGTTGTTGTGCATGAGCCCACGAAGGTTTCTGAGTTGGCACGACCAATTTTCGATACATGG
>DWKC01000448.1:0-12812 GCA_018249195.1 Racta chiria
CAGTCAATTAAAAAAAAAGAAAAATTGTGTAAAACACAGCCAAGAACACTATTTGTATAAAAGTGTATAAAACCTGCCAAGTCATCCTGGCCACGCGCAATTTAGGGTCCCGTAGATGACATTATAACTCCTTAACCTGTTGATCGAAGCCGTTGTCAGCTATTGCTGACAAGTTCGTTTCCTTTTAAATTCATTATACATAAAGCTCATGTTTTTTTTACATTTCCAGAACCAACCGTTTATTTTATAGGGGTTACATGAACAACAAAAATTATCACTTTAACTTACTCGTAACATACTTGACCTTCATATTTCGTACACTGATTCCTCAAACAAGACAGTCTTCCTAGTCCCATAATGATTTCCTAAGCCTAACCTATTATCTAACGATTCCCCAATCGATGAAGTAGAATAGAAAAATAATTCATACCAACTTTACCGTAAAAAAAAATCAATACTTCACCTGATCTCTTAACATGATAAATATGTACATCTATGTCAAACAACAGTTTTCTATCACTAAGGCTCTCTGTGCTAGAATGCGAATGGACAGAATGACAGACGGACAGACAGGAACATGGCTTTTGCCGTGAAGGATCCGAATTTTCTATGGAACCATAAAATGGCCACTATTTTGTAAAGGATGTGATACGGTATATTTATTAAAAAATAACCTATGCTTTTATTTATATAATAGTTATATTTTCATTGCATTTATCAAACAAACATATGTTTTAACTAAATTTCTATAATAATAACTATTGAACGGATCTAAATAAAATTTGGCACAGATAGTCTGGAATAACACATAGGCTAGTTTTTATCGACACACAACGCGGGGGATACCTAGTATTAGATACATATTTGATATTTAAACTACCAATTTGCGTTTCTTTTATAACTTCATAAACATGCAATTAAGATTTTATTGTATTTTTATCTCTATTCTTTGTACGGTGAAAATGCACCATGTCCTTTATAAGACTGTACTATACTAGCTGTGCCCGCGACTTCGTCCGAGTTTGAATTTAATATAATTCTTATGTTTTTATCTTTATATTTTTTTTAACTTCCCGCTTCAAAAAACTATTTTTTTTGTAAATAAAATGTGCCCTATGTTACTTCTAATACCTCCAAAAGTATGTGTACAAAGTTTCATAATGACCGGTTTAGTTATTTTTGCGTGAAAGCGTAACAACCTTACATTCGCATTTATAATATTAGTAGGATAAAGTAGGATAGGATTACTAATGCTACTTAGATGGTGCAACATTCTTGTCACGACATCACTCAAAATATGATATTTTAATATGTATGTTCGTATGTTGTTTATCGATAATTTATCATCTATTCTTGTCATGTTAAGCTTCACGCATTTCAGTTTCATTTCATGCTTAATATTGTTTAGTGTTTTATCGTGCATACTAATGTTGTACACAGTTCCTATGTTGCTTAATATGATGCACCACAATATACTAATTACTCCATTAATAATATATGCAAGAATCAAAAAAAAAGATGAACGATGTTTACGAATAAAAGAGTTGTTAAAAACCCATAATTACTGAAAAAAAATCAAAAGAAAACTAAAACATTAGTAACATCTAAAATTAGAAAGCATGATATCGCTTTTTGAGCGAAATAAATAGGAAAAAAATCATCAAAATCGTGGCTTCCCAGCTAGTAAGCCATAACGCGTTTCACCAAGAGAACGTACATGACGCGTTCTGAGTTACCCGATGGTTGTTGCTCGATTGATATTATTATATCTATACAATTAACGTCATAACATGTAACACGCCTTTTTTGTTTAAACATTATTTCCACCTAATTATAAGAAAGTTGTAAATTTATCGTAGGTGTTAATACAACTCATATACGAGTTATATTTAACGTAAATTAACGTAAATAAGCTTCACGAATTTCTCTCTCAAACGTAATGTTATATAATAAAAGCGTTGAAAAAACTATTTTCAATTAGGTAAATTATCTCTATGCTTAAAAGGAGGTTATCAGCATTAAGAAAACTGTTATAACAGTTCACTTAAACGGTTTAACCGCCGATGATCGCCGCTAATATCTTAATGTCCTCTTCACAACCGACGCTGCTCGTACTAAGCATCAATCATAATTTCATAAGCACTTTGATAAAGTATTTGACGTATTCGTAGTTTCTTATTTTCTACTTACGTACCCTAATTAGTTTTTAGGTATGTGTAGTTGCAATGGATTCTAACGGGATATGCATACCCAATCCTCCGCCCTATGTCTGTTACACAACTGTGCTGTGTTCTGTAGTATTCAATTCAGTAAAGGTATATTCTAGATCACATGATGGTAACTCTACCTCGGGGACGAATAGTCCCAGGTTATCGATCGGGACAGATTTAATATAATGATAAATGTAATTCATTAGTATTAATTGCATAAGTAGACATCTAAGAATTGCAAAGAAATTTAAGCTTTTCTTAGTATTTAAAAAACTAAACTACTCGTAAGTACTTCATATTTTTTCAATAAAAATATTTTGAGCAATCATTTATAACAATCATTTATAACAATCAGTATAAATTACGTCATCTCTGAAAAGACCTGCTATAAGCATTAGGTTCAAACACGATAACGAAATTACAGTTCTTCATAATATGCAAAGATTAAAAAAGTAAAACGAACGAAAAGTTATTTACAAAACACTTAAACTCTCGAAACTCTCCAAGTTGATTCGTTCAATTTATCCTTCTCGATAAAATAAGAATTTACAACGTAATAAAAACCAAAGTTAAGGAGCTTACAGTATTGACAAGTGCCCTCTAACGAAAGGGTTCGTTTTATTCACACAGGTCATTGCCTCCACACAACTCAAGGTAAGGAGAAAGTACACAAAATCGAAAGTTGGTGCAAATCAATCTCATTGTGAACGATATCATTCTTCTATTTTGCGATTTATACCCAAAACTTGAAGCAGAAAAGAAATTTCAAATAAAACTATAAAGTCTGAGATTAAATTTCAATCTTTTGTCGATCAATGGAAATGATTTATCGCTTCAAGGATTACAAAAAACTAGAAATCAACTTCCCTATTAAAATTGGCTTGGTTAGTCGGCACGTTCATATATTTTTTATACAATCTACGACAAAATTACATACATATTTGTGTGCCACTGACAAAAAGGTAAGATATTCGTCCCTTCTGCATTATACTTAATGTTACGATGGCGCCTAACAAATTTGGTTGCATAAAGATATCTGGTTTTGATAAGCGCGATAAGGTGTATTATGAGCTTAAAAGTGTTCAATTTAACGCACCGTAGCGCGTCACACCAAGTTCCAACTTGCCAGGTTTTATAATTATATAACCAATTCAATCAATATATCAATCCAAGTTGATATAACAAGTCCGTGTATGTAGATTGAAAATAAATATTTTTAAAACAAATATTAAAATATTTGTCTTGTTTTATTAATTTTAGCATAAAATTGTTTATTTGTAGTAAAAATTATAACAAAAAGGCATATTACACATTAAATAGCCATGCACAAAAGCCTATCAATACTGAGCTTTTGCGTATATATTGCATTACACAAATATCTAAATTATATTTTACTACTGCGATTATTGTCACTGTATTTATACTATGCATATATACATATACTTAGTTTGCAGTACTGCCGCTACCAAAAGCAATTTTAGTAAATACCGCGCGTAAATAAATTTCTCGGAATAGCCTTAACAAGGTCATCCATTGTATTTTATTTATGTACCTATTCAGTATTTTCATGTTTTGCAATTGCAAGAGTTTACAGCCAAGCGTCCGAACTGAATATGCAAAACTACGTCAATTTGACCTAACCGCATGATGCTAAGGAATTTTCCCTCCGGTCAGGCGAAACTGAACGCAGAACTAGCCATGTATTTAAGACTAGCTGAGCCCACGACTCCGTTCGCGCAGAATTTGTATAGACCGAATTCTTTCAATTGTCATATCTTTTTCATTTGTGCACCTATTTCAATAAAAATATCCTTAGGTGTCAATCCAAGCTCAGCAAAATACATGAGCGAGAACCGCATTCAAATCGGATCAGCCGTTCCTGAGATTAGCGGGAATAAAGGCACAGACAAACAGACAAACAGACGAAAATTTAAGAATAATTTATTAAATCTATAACTATAACTGTCTCTCACTGTTTCTTCTCCCTGCAGAGTTTTGTCATATATAATAACATGGACATAGTTTGAATTGCAGAGCGTTGCACTTAAATGTATTTTTGAAAGCATGCAATATATTTTTTCCTATACCAAAGAAATACTAGCAGATAAATTGTGTATTTATTTATTTTAATCTTTATTGTAAATCCTTATTAAATAAAGCATTACAGTGGGCGGACTTAATGCCAGCTAGGCATTCTCTACCAGTCAACCCTGGACGTTTTCATTTTGCAAATTGCGCATGATTCGCGTGAAAGTACATCCAAACCATTACATAATAATTGTACAAATACCAATTTATATTGTTTTATGCTAGGGGCAACACCATGTCTGCATTTCACTTGCCCTCTGTGTCGATCCGGAAATATTATCAAGGAAGAGTTGCGTCTCGATAGTTTCATGTCACAGCGGCTTACGAAGTTTTCCGTCTTGAAAGGTCACTTACATCTGAAACATGCAATGGACATCTTTTAATTAAAGTTAAAATAAAACATGTTAATTCTCGAATATATATCTTACAGCTTATCAGTACGAATCGATTTTTTAAATCAGCTGTCACAACAGACTGCACCGTGTTCTGAAACACTAACAATCTGTCAGTCACCTGTCAGAATACAATAGTTACGTGGTTTACAAAATTAAAAATGTTATGTTGCTCTTGCTTCATCTTCTATCTGACAATGTACCCTCATTGCCATTTCAGTCACGTTAGCTTCGCCCACGTCTTAAATACAATCAATCCTAAGAAAAATTTACGTCAGTCATACATAGGGGTCAATTTTAGTTGTAATTCTACAAGGGTGTAATCGTATAAATGAGTAAGGATCTTTGCGATCGTAGTACTTTAGTATATACCTGCCTTTATACCAACATAAGGTCATGATCTAGGAAAGTAGACTATGAGACTTTGTCGCAAAGCTTTGTGACTTACAACTACAATAACAATTTTTTCCACAAAGTAACACCTGATATCAACTATATCAATCCTATGTTCTAATTTTAACCGACTTTAAAAATGATGTTATTTATATTATTTGATATTATTTTAAAAAGTCTTAGGCCTTCCAAGAAAATATATAAAATTTTATTATTATATTTTATATCTAAACTAGCTGACTCGACAGATGTTGTTCTGCAATTTTAAGACTTTGTCTTGCAGTAAAACTTCAGTTTTAAGATATCTTTAGTAAATACTCATCAATATAGTAAATACTCATCAGCGATAAACTTTTCCTATGGAAGCAATTAATTATTTCCAATAGTTTCGCTGATCCCTTAGTGTCCTATAACATGTTTTTGATTTCAGTGTTTGTTATTGTTTTTAAAAATTGTAATAGTTATTTTGTTAAACGAGGCTGAGACGAATCCAAAAAACCAAATATCATAAAAATTGGTAAAGCCATTCTTGAATTTATAAAAGTGTAATTAACACGACTTTCGACTTTGGTTTATTTGAATAGATAAGCTGACACTATCGTATCGTGTTCTCATGTTCCCGAACCATGTCACGACCGAAACTCGCGACTAGTCAGCAACTCGACGTTATCTTACAAGTGTAAATTAGTATAGTGTCGATGATAGAATCCCCTTTGCAACACCACATCACAATACTAAAGGTGTCGAAATGGGCTTTGTCGAAGCTTGCACTGTTTCTTAGCTTAAGATTGCATAGCATCGGCGACATTGTACTTAAACAAAGGTACTCCATCTGATAAATGACTCAATCTCAATATTGACATTTCATGTAGAATAGATTTACATTCAAGGACAGTCTTCGATGTTACTAAGCTCCTGCAATTTAGATCAAGTAAATTATTTATCTATATGATTGTTTTTCAACGATGTTTATTGATCTGTTATATTTGTTTCTATGTTTATATGGACATAAATTCCTCGATGAAACCTCCGAACTGACCTCCTTTAGCCTCCCATAAGTTTTGCATTGGCAATTCCAATGATATTGCTCATAACCGTATCTTTGGACGACGGTAACCACTTACCATTAGGTGGCCCGTTTGCTTTTTGTAACCTTTTATTTTTGATAAAAAAGAAGTTCATCAAATTCAATTCTTTATAATGAGCGTTCGCCCGTTTACTAAGTTTTGAATATCGCACAAAGAAAACAAAGAGTTCTTTAAGTAAATACACAACAATTCTAATGTACACGTATATACAGCATAATAAAGCGATGAATTTTAGGATGCAAAAGATTTGTTCTTAATGACAACAATTATATTTAATATACCGTTACAAACAGCCGAATATAAATAGTGTAATTAAATAAAACTCCCTCAATGATGATTAGAATAACTCACGTTAAATTCTTTAGCAAACACATTACCATCTGATTGCGTCTGGCGTCGTTACATCGATGTACCCATTGTATGGAGATAATAGGGTAAAGAAAGAAAAGGTACGCGGCATTAGTCAACGTCGCAGATGAGTGGAAGTACGGACATACAAGGTACAAGAGAAAGCGGTCAATAAGATATATCCCATTTAAAAACATGAGAAGTTCATGTCCGGGTCCTTTATGGCGATGTTACGAAATTTCAGACATAAGACTCACAGTATAAAATCAGATATCCCCTGATTTATGTACCATAATTATCATTCGTTGGCTAAATGTGAATACGATATTTATTACCTGGACATTTTTGACGCTGGCTTTAAAAATCAGGATATAAAAAATGTTAACGTCAAAAACTTTAATGCAGCTTACTCCTTCCTAAAGCACAGTCATTAATGAACGAACTAACTACACCAGAAAATTGAGATAAAAATGTGGTATCCATTTATAACAATTAGTAAAAGTAATAATTTGCAATAAAGCTTATGCTTACCGACATCAGAAAATTCACATAGTTTTATAAAAAAAAAAAAAAACATTTATTTCATGTAGGTATTATCAATACACTTATGAACGCCAAATATTTAGAATCTACCACTGGGAATGTATGCTGAGATAAATAAATATAAATAATATCACACAATACTTAAATAAATACTTAATTAGTTACTGTTACGTAGCAGGTCTATAGAGATACGTGCCCTGCGAAGATTTTTTAACCAGTAACGATCACCCATCCTCCTACCTCCTACCGTTGCTTAACTTCTCCGATCACTAACGATCGAAATAAGCCGCTGGCTATGAAAGCTTACAAATATATTATTCATTTTATTCATCATCGCTACACCAAACATAAGTAGAAGTATGAATCTAAGCCACATACAAAGACCAAATGATTTTTGTAAGATAACATACTCATAATAGAATCACTTTCTCTATAAGCTGCCTTTACCAAGTTTGTCTAAGTGTTAACGGAAATTACAATAAATGTAATTGTGTGTACTAGAAACTAAATTGAACGAACACACGTTAAACGCGTCATTACCTTATCTACCCAAATCAGTACCTGAATTAGTATTTACCGCTTTCAATAAGGATGAATGATACGAACCCAATATTGGTGAAATTAATGTCAGTGAACATAATCGAGACTTATATTTCATGCAATATTTTGACTTTCATTATAAGTAATAAGTGATTATTATGAAGTGAGGTCGATGTTCCTATGATGAAATGAATTAATGAAACTATTCGAAATTAAGAAAAATATTTTAGGCATTTGAAATGTCGGTTATGTTTATGACGGAAATGGGATAATATAGATATTAAGAATTTATTTATCTTTTATTGAACCATAATAAAACATTACGGTACAAAGGGCGAGCTTAATGCTAATAGCATTCTCTACCAGCTAACCACATAAGACTAACCAGAAATACACGATAAGCGGTATATTTAAGGGTGTGGATAATACATAAAAACAAAAATATGTACTATTTATTATGAATACTGTGCCTGCTATTGCTCACTTTTCATGAAAGTGGTAAGGCAACCGTCCTTCAGATATAGCCGCTTAACGACTAGTATGTTCTGGCTTTGGTCTGGAGAAACAGAGCTCCGTTGTGTATCTATTTCTGGTGTGGATGCGTTACGGATATAACTTGCCAGTATTAAGGCTCATCAGCTCGTTTAAGGGGCCCATATAATAGATACTCAGAGTAGGAAACAAAAGAATATATGTGCAAATTTGCAAACTGGATTATATTTGCAAAATCATATCCCTAAATTTTATAGAAAGGTGTCTTGCGTATTATGACAGATTTAAATTATTGTCACGATTTATGTACGCGTGACTCTCTTAATTCAAAACGTACACAGATTTTAGTAGTCTTTAAAAGTTGCTAAACCCTGCGAACATTATAATAATACCACGCAGTTTCGACAGTCACTTCAGATAATTTTGTGTCGATGAAAAATCGTGACTGTAGGGTCCCGAGCGCAACACCAGCCACGATTATCATGATTTGGCAAATCCTTATTATGTCGAAGGCTTCAATCATAATCAAAAATAGTCAATTATTCTATCTTTCAATTGTCCCAAATCTTTATTTGGTATTGCAATTTATGACGGCTTTCGGCAATGAATTAGATGTTCATTCTACTTAACATAATCCTACCCGACACAATCATAACAGTAGCCTCAAAAGTCTTAAATGCTAATGCTAATCTTCTACAACGTAAGCTTAGGAATCATCAGACCTCAAATGTGTACATACGGATGAAAACAATGACGAGCAGTATGGCATCTACGTAAAGTCCGATTCTTACGGTCTGTGAGTAAACGTTGCGTATCGTATCGATGCGAAGTTTATAAAGCATTAAGTAGTCTCCGCAAAATAAAACTTAATTGCCTGATAGATGATAGACCATGATAGTTATATCTGAAGATAAAAATATCATTTTTATATATCAATAAAATCACTAAAGAAATTTTAAGACTTTAAATACTTACGTGATGATTTTTTTAAATAATACTTTTGTTATAAAAAACATTCCGCTTTTTATGTAACATAAATAATTTTATGTTATATGGTAAAAACGAAGACAGCTTCAAAAGTATCCAGTACCGGATACTCCTTTCCAAACACAAAGAAATCAGCTCCGAGTATAAACATCAACTTTACATGCTACAGGCCTTGATCAATGGACACGTATGATTTCGCAGTTCATTTCACACAAATTCTTTGTTAGTTTGTGTATGCAAATTAGTTACCTACATACAATTATATCGAACTAAACCAGTTCAAACGCCTTACACAGCGGTTGCAAAACGTGACTGTTTTGTAGAATAGACATAATAATGTTATGTGATCGATCTCTTTACACATTTGGTACTTCTGCTTAATTAATGGGTTACCGTTACGAACTGTAACTGCTAGTAACAAAAATGTCATAGTTAATTCCGTGCTTCAAAGGGCACAGAAAGCAGTGGCTCTCGATTTTTATAATGGCCCACTAATGGGCACGGGTCTCTCCTCTGAGGAGACCTAGAGCATAATCCAGCACGCTAAATTCAATTTGGTGGAGGGGTAGTAGTCAACCCAGATGTAGAAAGTTTTTGCGTCGTTCAAAGGCCTCCGACATGGCCTTACGTACCCTCCGAAGCACGGAAGCGCTCATAAAAAATTTGCCACTAGTGATCACCCATCCCCCTACCAACTGTGCCCGCTGTTGCTTAACTGGTTTAATCATTCAGGATCGACACAAGACGCTGGTCTGTGAGCGCTCCAGTAGTTAGCCATTTATAGGTTGAATCTATAGGTATGTTTACGATAAAGATTAAATATTATTATTTATTTTTATTATTTACTTAGCTCGACAGATAACAGTTGTTATGCAAATAACATCATCAAAGAATACCTGTGGTAAATGCTTATAACTTGAATAACTTTTGCTATGGGGGCCATTCGATATCTATCATAGTTTTACTGTTCTCTCAGAGTTCCTTTATGAGATACTCAAGAAACGCCTTTTTTCTATACATTTAAACCTAACCTAAACTATCTGAAGAACAGAAAAAGAAGTATAGTTTAAAACGGTACAGCTATGTTTGAGTTTTGCGCTTAGCAACACTTTTGGCGATTTATTTTTATTAATATAAGTTTAATTATATTAAGATATTAAAATTTATAATGGTTATCCATAATTGACCACCTCCCTCGACTCCTTTGACTAACTTGATTTGAGAGATGACCGGCAGTAAATGCCATTAGGCATTAAGTCCGCCCATTGCAATTATTAGTTTTAGAATTTCAATAAAGAATAAATAAAAAACAAAAACTATTCATAATATTATAAAATAACTAACACAATTTGCCAAGAATAGCTTTATAATTCTATGATCATACCACATTACTGAAACCGGCTAGCAGGTACTGCAGTCATCATTGCAATCCATAACTCTCCTATTGCCAGTCTTGAGTCTCCACTCACAATGTGAGGGGTACGGGTCATAGTCAACCACGCTGGCCACGTGCGGATTGGTAGACTTCACACACCTTTGAGATCTTTATGGAGACATGGGACTGCAGGTTTCCTCACGATGATTTCCTTCACCGTAGCTAGTCATATTCAACTTTTAATACGCATATAATTTTGAAAATTAGAGAAGCGGGCAGTAGTACTTAAACCCGGGACCTACCGTTCTAGAGACCAACGTCCAAACCATTAGGCTATCACTGCTTTTTATAAATATTTTTATAATATTATAAAATAACTACGATAGTTTGTCAAGACTCGCTTTATAGTTGTAAAACCAAGACCAAGTTAGACCCCGTACTGAAACCGGCTTGCAGTTACTGCATTGTACTAACCGTATTAAACACGATCATGGCCCACTTTATTACTGTCGAATAATCACAATATGTAGGTTGTAATGTAGGAAGAAACGCATATGAATAACGTAATGAGCTAGTCGTTAGACGCTGAATCGTGCTTTAAGTATTATCTTCGAACAACGGGTATAATCAACCTTTTTATTCCGGACTCTGATGAAGACTTCCTCCTTAAAGTCATTAAATGTATCTAATTATATATATAGACTATATATACATTATATACGAGTATATAGCGGCAAAGTGAATTCAGGCAATAGTTAGATAGCATTTGTTACAAATTCTAATTTACTAGTAGATATTCAAATTTAAAATAGTGATACGTGAAGCCTCCCGCCATGGAAATAACAAAACTAATTCATGGTGGAAGAATTGTAGATTACTTTAGGTAAAGTTATTATTTATATATAAAAAGGGACCACCCTCCCATAAAATCTCTTCACAGTAGATTAGACTACTACATTAGACTTTATTACCAACTCGAGATTTTTTATTTATAATTTTGTTTTAGGCATTATATTAGTAGATTAGTGTAGTGTGCAGGCGTCATTGACCTTATAACCATGAAGACAAAACCAGCTCACGACAGGCACTTTGACACTGCACATATGAAACATTTCACGGTTACCAATCAGGCAGGTAAAAATCTACCACAACGTGAGATCCGCCCAGAAGCTGGGCATGCTATATAAAGACATGTTCTCATCATACGTTTAGACGCAAAGTGTGAAACGGCCTACCATTGAGCAAAATTATGCAAATATAAAATTTTATGCTTTGATTGTTATTTTATAGCTCAACGTCCATCTACCGAACACAGGCAGGTTTTTAACTGTTAGTTCCAGGTAGGTTTCGTATCGACCTTAACGGAAAAGTTGTCCAAAGGTATCTTGCCACACGACGGTGTCGTGAACATTTGGTTAACTATCAATAAAAAAAAGCAAGAAACATATATAAATATAAAAATATTCTGGCTTTTCTTTTTATCTGTCATTGTTGTGTAATGTTCGACACATTATGTACAAAAATTACATGACCTGTGCCTTGTAGTGGGCCATACATTTTTTCAAAGTATTTATTTATTAAAAATTTTGAATGCAAACAAGTATTTTCGTTGGTCACACCTAAATGGATAAATGCCAATTATAACCTTAATGAACAAGTTACTAAGACTACGGTCACGTCCTTAATTCATTTGACCGATCGGTGATTTGTCGTAGACGTGCCTACTGTTTGAGAACGTAACCTAACTCGGTCAATTACTAGCCTTAGAACCACGATGGAATGCTTGCCGTTACGTGAAGATTACATAAAACACGTATTTGAATCTGCGTACATTATGTGGTAAAGACATTAAGGTTAGGGCAATATCTCACGCATGATGTGTTGCGTATAGGTTGCTTTTTTTCTTTAATTTCAAACCTAACAAATCATCTCAATAGTGAAATAACTATAGCGGCTCAATGGCTCTCACTTTTTGTCCGTAAGAAAATCTACGGTCTAGATATTTTCAATTTCTGGAGGATTATAAAAATATATACCATAAAGAGCCAGTGCTAACAATATTTGACTTTGGTAAACTTTTAGATAAGTGAGTACACAGTACGCTACATACGGCCATCATAACATGCCAGGAAGCTGTAATGGCGTTATGAGCCTTCCTTAAGTATTCGGATCGAACGTCGTGATATCAAGCTTTAACTCTAGAGTAATCCATGTAATCCTAATCATTTCGAAATTGTTAGATAGCTGTAAGATTTTTATAAAGTGTGATTTGATGAATAAAAAGGATTAATTTATAGCCCTGGTCTTAAGCTTAAGCCTTGCACTTATTCACACATCAGGGATTAAACTCGAAACC
>DWKC01000449.1:0-12804 GCA_018249195.1 Racta chiria
AATTTATGCAAGTAATACCTGCCTAAAAAATTTTTATTTTTTGTCTGTCTTTTTGTCACAAAAACTACTCTATGGATTACGATAAAACTTTTTGTTAAATTACTATTATTACTCGGAAACACATAACTTTATTTTTATCTCGAGAAACAGCTTTATTCCCGCGCCATGACAGGTTAAAATTAGAATGGCAACTCTGAAACCACTCGACCGATTTTATTCCCGCGGGATCACAGGAAAAAACTGATCATTTATAGGACAGAACAACGTCCGGACGGACACCTAGTTTGTAATAAAAAATAAAATTTTAAAGGTTACTTCTGGTAAATAAGCGATACAAATTTAATCTTTACCATAAATAATTTAACTAAATATTCAATTTGACATTTTTCACACATCTAATTAGCTTAAAATAATTCGTCCTCCGCTATAATTGCTGTGCCCTACAGGGTCCATGTACGACTAACATGTATAATATTAAGTATTGAGATCTGTGTACATAAATGATGTCGAATGCAATAAATAAATAAATGAATAAATAAAGTAATGTTGCCAGCTTTCTATTTTATTTTAAGTAACATTTATATTTGTTCGAGTTTTTCCCTTATATGTTTGAACTCTATATTCCTCGTGACTCTTATCTACGTATTGAAAAAAGATTTGCATCTGCAGGCAAAGACAAAATCTGTGCATTAATTTTGAAGATCGACTTATGAACTTTTGACTACTATTGACTTATGAATTTTCGGTGAATAAGTGAAAAGGTGTCATGTCATAAAGAGGAGAAGAAACTTTGAAATAAATATCTTTGGACAACTCACACATGGCTATCTGATAGCATAACCTAACTTTATATTATACACGTACCTTTCTTTTTCTTTCCAATTATCCGGAGTTAGTCGGATATGTTAAACTGAAAATTTGCTAAGTGTATGTACATATTACTTTTATAAATACATTAAATAAATAAATATCTTTGAAGTACTCACACACGGCTATCTGACCCCAAACTAAACGTTAGCTTGTACTGTGGTAATCAGACAACTGATAAACATACATATATATTTTTAAATACATACTTAAATAGATATTATTACACCCAGACATAGGACAAACATCATCACAGAAAAGATGGAAATGGAACTCACGACCTTCGGCTTAGCAGTCAGGCTTAATAACCATTTGACCGACAGGCCAGTCGTATATAATTAAAACATTTTTTAATCAATTTAATTGTTAATTTCTTGACTTCAATAAGCAAATTTTATTGGTTTCTAAGATGAATTCAATTATTGGAAAGCATAAACATTAGTAATATTATAAATGAGAAAGTAATTCTGTCTATCTGTAACGCTTTCATGCTTAAGCCACTGAACGATTTTGATGAAAATGTATACAGAGCTAAACTAGAACCCGAGAAAGAACATGGGCTACTTTTTATTACTAAAAGGCGTGAAGAGGTTGAAAATAGGGGATGCAGGTTTGTACGGAAGTTTATCATTGTCGAATATAAATACTACACATGCACTTTATTTATCTAGCGTTTTTGAAATTTCGATCTTTGATGAGGATGAAATAGCAGATAAAACTGTTCCACGCGAACTTCCGTGACTACTCACGAGAAAAAGCTAGTTTTACTATCAAACTCAAATCATTTATTTCGTCTTGGAAACTAAAAGATCACTTAATGAAAGTCAAGAAGTTAACAATACCAAGGCCCTATTTATATTAATAATGAAGTTAATTACAATAAATTATAAAAAAAGAAAATAATATTCTTTGGTAGAGCCTAGAGTCTCGATAGACAGTACCTAACTATCATCGGCTTTATAATCCGATATAAACTTAAGACTATGTACGTTAGTGTAGACTGGAAGGTAAAAAACGGCGAAAAAGAGCTCTCGCTTTTTAAACACAAAACTATATATATATAACAATAGTTTCCTACCATACCTATGAGATGTGTCTTACAATTATATAATAGTAGTGTAATCTATATTGTTACACGAACGATTTCGCCTTATAAACGACCACTTAACGTATTGTTAATAAACGAAGAGTTAAATTGATTGTGATTTTCCTGCAAGTTCTTTCCGAGTATATGTACATATACCAAAATATATATATTTTTACAATTTTTGCCTTTCTGTCTGTTTGTTTGTTTCGGCTAATCTCTGGAAAGGCTGGACCAATTTTGACGGGGCTTTCACTGGCAGATAGCTGATGTAATAAGGAGTACTTTTTACTGTATTCAAACGCGGACGAAGTCGCGAAATAAATTCAATTGTGCACCAAGTTCAGATCATGTATTTCGTCCTAAGAAACCTATATCTTAAAAGAATGAACAAGACTTAAAATACACGTGTCATTTTATAAATTTATGACAAAAAAGAAATTAAAATGAGCTAGAAGCGCTCATTGCTCTGAGTCTTGCGTGGATCAAACAAGTTAATCAACAGCGGGCGCTGCGTGCAGGAGGATGGGTGACCACTAATGGCATAAAATTCTTCTGCGGGCTTCTGAGGACACGTAAAGCCGTCGGTTCTTGTTGTTACCATTAGATAGCAAACGTTAAACCATATCAGAGGCCTTCGGGCGGTATAAAGAATTCCAACACTTGGGTTGTCCACCAAACCCTTTAACAATCCGCATGCAGCGTGGTGGAGAATGTTTCAGGCATCCTCTGAGAAGAGTGCTCATTAGTGGCCCATTAATGGCTTGAGGCTTAGGAGGAGGAATCATTTTTTGTAAACATTTGTAAAGGATATGCTAGATGTTAGTACATTATCTTATCATATATGATATCTGATCGCTGTCTGAGCATGGAATGTATATTGAAGAAACTTATAGGGGTTTGTAGCAAGGAAGAGTGCCCAAAACAAACATTTATAGATTTTTTGTCAGTTTGTCTGTACCTTTGTTGGTGCTAATTTCAGAAAAGGAAATGCGATTTGAACGCGTCTATACAAATTAAGCGCGAACGGAGTTGCGGGCACAGCTAGTCTTCAATATGTATAGTAAGTAGGTTTCGGTTTCGATATCCGCCGAATTTCGATCGGTCTCTAGTGTTTATTGTTTGGATAATATGTTAATAGATGAACAACATGTGGAGATTCAGCATACGGAGCACGGAACGCGCTAAATACACCACAGGACTGGACCAGAGGCGGCAGAAGATAAGCCAGAACTCTTACCTTCGCAGTGGCTTCCTGGCTGTCCAGGTGGTTGTCAGCAAGGCCATCCTCGAACATGTCAGTGATATCGAACCCAATTATCAGGTATCATGAACGGATTATATTGAAATTTGGCACAGAGACAGATAATAGTCTGGTTTAACACATACGCCACTATTTATCAATACACCAGGCGGGCGAAGCCGCGGGCGGAATCTAGTCACACATGTATTCGTCTATCCTGAAGAAGACTTTATCTTTAAGCATTTAATAGAAGGACTATGTTATCAGCTTAGCCTGCGGTCCATGCCGGTATCCCCGCTGATGCAAGAGTCGCTGGTCCGTCGCGCCATCTCCAACATGCTCATGTGCTATATTGTGGCGCTGCTTCCACCACTCCTGGAGATCGAGGCGCTGGTCATCACCGAGACCAAGAATAGGTTTAAGGTGGGCTTCAACTACTGCTTAATATATTTTATGGGTACTCACGATACGTACCTTGTACGCCGATATATTTCGAAATTTATATTATATGCTTGGCATCGGTTGCTAGGCAACGATTGATGGTAAAAAATATTTTGGAATCGTGGACGCGGTATAGTGCGTAAACAGATTAAAAAATGTGTTCTTCTTCAGCGCGCCCTTCGTATTCGTAACGTGTCATATTCAACGATGTACATGGCGTGGCTGATCTACGCGTTCCTGACGGCGCTGCCGATGTGTGTGTTGGGTGCTATATCCCTCATCCTCATCTTCCGTTGGATCCATCTGCTGTACACCCTGCTGCTTGTCGTCGTTTACACCTCGGTCACCATCATGATGGCCTTGATCATGGCTATGTTTCATGATAGAGGTAGGTATGTCGAATTCGGATGTAATCTTTGTTTGATTTATGCGATGCGTGAAATTTTTGGAGTTCGTTTTTTTACTTGTTTAGTTGCTCTGTAGGAACATACCGCCTCATGATCGGTAACAGAAGAAGAATGGGAAGGAGAATGACTGAAGGATGAGAAGTAAAAGAGGAGAAGTGGCTCATAAGCCTCCAGCCGGAACACGAAGAATCGTTCCGGCTGAATCAAGCAAGAGAGTGGTAGCTAGGTAATAATGTAAATTAAAAAATAATCTCAAAGATAATAATCCATTCGCGAAGCTCTACCACCAAGCAGCTGACTTCTGTCACCTCTTACGATGCCCTGGTCTGCCAGTGTAGGATTGAGGATGGTATCTTAAGTCGCCCCAATACATCTTAAGATCTGTATCGTAAACATTTTTCTCTCCACAACTCTAAGGTTAACTGGTAAAGAATGCTGTTTAGCATGAAGTCCGTCTTTTGTACCACTTACTTTAATGGTCAGAAAAGAATAAACAATCTATATGTTTGGTCAGCCTTTTACGATATTATCTACCTATAGTACAGGCTAGTTATTTTGGCTTGATTCTAGCTTGGATTGCGTGTGTCTGGACAACCCTGTACATATTTCTGCAGGCATTTCTGGCCGATTTGTTGGTTCACCACAAGCTGGATTATGGCAATGCACTGTATACTTTTGTCATGCACATTATAATTCCTCCCTTGGGCCTCGTACACGGATTCAATGAGTTTGCTCTCTTACAGACAGGAGGTAAGTTTGAATCTTGACAAAGATATATAAATCAGTCGGTTATGAATTGTAAGAAAGAAATGTGAGTGAGAATGGTTGTAAGTTTCTAGCAGAATCAGTTATAATATGGAAAATTTAGTTCCTCTTTACATCTTCCACGGTAGGATTTCCTGTGTTGCGGGTATAGACTAACCCCAACACTAAACCCCAAAACTCCGCCAATCCGCGTTGGAGCTGACGTGGAAAAGTACGCTCTAGACCTCCGCAGTTCTAAACAGAGACCAATGGTCAGTAGTGGACCAATAAAATGTAGAAGCCAACGATTGCAAGAAAACATGTTACATCTAACACATAAAGGCTTACTCCAGCCGAGAATTAACCAGGCATGCCGAGGCTACAGAGCCATGAATAAATTGAAATCTAAAAACAAAGTCAAATTTTTAAAGCAAATATATTTACCATCCAAGACATGTATAATAACATTAACGATAAACTCATTACAGAAATTGGCAATATCCGAGGTGAATGGCATTCGACGGTATTCATGTTATTTTCTTGGATTGTGATGATATTGATCTATTTCGCCTTACTCATGGTTTTGCAAAGAACGCTAAAGACTAAAGCAATAGGAGGCCAAGTCTCTTTGAAATCGATATTATTTAAGAAAAAAGAGGTAAACTTTATTATTAACAACATAACCTTGTAGATACAATTGAAACTAAAAATATAAATCAAAATAAAGGCATCGTAGTAACATTTGATTGAGTTCTGAAATTATGTAATATAGGAAATATTAAGATGTTCTTCAATTCTAAACTTATAGGACAGAAATATTTTACATAAAATTGAAACTCCAACTGGTAAAGAATGGGATCAGTTGCAAGAAGTCGATGAATTGGTAGCGAAGGCAATCAGTTTTCGAAATGTGTCAAAGGTCAGTTATCGTTTGACATAATTTGTGTAAATTAATAATAACTGCCAGTAATAATAACAGGCTGGCTTATTGGTCCAATGGTTAGTGAACCTGACTGCTAAGCCGGAGGTCGTGGGTTCAATTCCCACTCAGAACAAAATTTTCTATGTAGCAGGAATGTTTTTTCTGTGTTTGGGTGTAATTCTATTTAAGTACGAATTAAATAAATTATATGTACGTTTATCAATTGTCTGATCACCATAGTAAATGCAAACGCTTAGTTTGGGATCAGATTGCCGTGTGTAAGTTGTCCGAAGATATTTATTTTATTTTATTAATTTATTTAATAACTCAAAATCTATATTCTTCATAACAAATGATTCCAATTCAAAATTTGTATCTACGTAGCTATGCTTAGTCATCTATTAAATAAGAGATAATATTTGCTTGTATTGCGATTTTTGTCATATTACTAACACGTGCAAGAATATTAGAGGTAAATTTTGAAGATCTCTAATACCTGATCAGGAACACTAAGGGATTAGAAATGCTGCCATAGGAAAAGTGATTCAGTTTGATGAGTATGACTAAGGATATGTAAGAATTGTAGATTTGGACCTGATACGGTTTTTATTAAAAGATTTTGCAGAACGTTTCCCGGTGGACTAGTAACAAATAAATAATAAAGCTTAGGATTTTTTGTGATTGACTTTTCATCAACAATATCACTGTTTGTATTATGTTTGTCTAGGATATAATGGGCGCAACTGTATTAGATAAAATTACTTTTGATATATACCGCGGTGAATTTACAATGTTATATGCGGAACGGATCCAGCAGCAAATGCTTATCACTCTTGAGGATCTGCTTAACGGTAAGTTATGTTCAGACTTTAATGAAATCTACTTAGAAACTTTGAATGAACATGAGCACAAACCAGAAAGAAAGACTCAAATTACAATACACATTTTCCTTACACAAAGTACTTTTGCCCTCTCCGCATGTATATGTGATGTATATGAATACATCGGTATCTCATATACACCCCACACACACTCACACAAGGCTTTGTATGTTTGTGGTAACAACTTACTATTTGCCACGGTGCGTAAATTTTTAAATATATAAATTAGTTTTCTGACTCTTGCTGTCAATTTGACAATATGGTTCCTCCAATTAAGGTTTGAATCAACTGTCAACCCTAGATAATTTGTATTATCAGTACGTGTTAGTCCTTCACAAATACAATTCCGAGGTCTGTCATGTTGTCGGTTACAAGGGTAAGTATGGTAGATCAAGAGGAAGTCTGCGTCTGGGCGGGTGGCAGTTGTTTTACTAAAACAGATGTACTTCGTTTTTTTAATGTTTATGGATAAAAGATTGTCCTCCAGCCATCCAGACACATAAGAGAGTCCCTCCTCAGCCAAAGCGGTAACTGCTTGCCATGTCTTATCATGAAAAACTAAAACGGTGTCATCAGCAAACATTAATAGTTCCATTCCGGGAATTGACAACTTGCATAGCTCATTGACATATATGAGAAATAGGGTTGGACTTAGCGTAGTACCTTGAGGGAGTCCAAATCTACTATATCCAGAGTCACTTTCAAACTTCCCGACTCTAACTCTTTGTTCACGATTAGTCAAGTAACTGGTGAACCAGTCTAGAGCAACTCCTCTAATACCAGAGTTTTCTAGCCTTGTCAACAGGATCGGAATGGAGACTGTATCAAATGCCTTCTGAAGGTCTAGAAAGACTCCTACACATCGTTCATCGCGGTCTAGGTAGTCTTTAATTATGCTGGTGAGTTTTAACACTGCGTCCTCAGTGGATTTTTTTCTCCTAAAACCAAACTGGTTATTGTTTAATAAGTCATATTTTTCAAGAAAATCTAACAGTCGTTTATTAGTAATCCTTTCAAGTATTTTGGAAAGAGTACTAAGGAGCGAGATGGGCCGATAGTTTGTAGGATTCAGTTTGTCACCGTTTTTATATATTGGACAAATAGTTGCTTTTTTGCATATATCAGGAAAAACACCTTGTTCAAAACTTAAATTGCATAGGTATGCTATTGGACCGCTGATATATGGATTGACCTGTTTAAGAGTAGTACTTGTTATTTTGTCGAATCCAGGTGCGCTTGCTGTTCGTAGCGAGTTAATAACGGATTTTACTTCGAATTCATTGGTTAGAAACAATGACAGCGATTTCAGCGGTTTGTCATGTGAGTTAACTTTTCTGGCAAGATCCTTTTCATTTACATGTAGTTTCTTGAGGATAAGGTTCGCCAAATTTTGACCTACTGATAAGAAAAATGCATTGACTTCATTAAGCGACTCTTTAGGATTCGTGCAAATGCTCAGCAACTCGTTTGAATTTTGTTCATTTTCTTTAAGATTACATATTTCTTTTATAATTTTCCACTTTTCTTTTATATTACCGTTACTTTTTTCTAACTTAGCTTTATAGTATTGATTTTTTAGTGTTTTAATAATTTTGTTGCAAATGTTTCTATATTGTGTATATTGTTTTCTCATATCTGTGTTTTCTGGTTGTTTTTTCATTTTTTTATATAACTTGTCCCGCTTTCTAATAGAATTGACGACACCTATGGTTATCCAGGGTTTTAAAGGTTTTTTATTTTTCTGTATTTTTGTAACTGTAGTATTGTTGTTGATGTATGTAAGAAGCTGGTTTATAAATAGTTCTATAGCCGTATTTATGTTATTTGTTTGATACATCTCTGTCCAAGTCTCTTCACTCAGCTGTTTCTTTAAGGTGTTAAAATTAATTTTAATTTTATTAAATACAGGTAGGACCTTGTCAATTTTTGCTTTATTGATATAAAGCATTATAGGAGAGTGGTCAGTCAGTGTTTGTTCAAACACTAATGTCTTCCAAACGTATTGGCTTTTTATCATAAAGTGGTCTATGCAGGTGCTAATTCTTGTAGGCAAGTTAATACCTTGCCTAAGTCCATACATAGCCATAAGATCAAGGTAGCTACCTGCGTTGGTTGTATTGGAATTGTCTGGTAAAATATCAATATTAATGTCGCCTGTTAATATTATATTTGGGCTACTTATGTTTTTTAAAATTAGTTCTAGTGAATTCAAGTAATTCTTTATATTCCGAAAGCAAGGTGGTCTATACGAGCAAATTATAGAGTACTGGTTGCTTATAGTGATTAAAAGGCAGTTCCCATCAACGATAGTTGGCTCTATAATTGTAGCTGTAATTTTTTTGTGTACATAGGCAACCACACCGTCGTTTTGGTTCAAATTACATTTGGTGTACGACATATTATAGTCTGTTAATGACGGAGGTGGGCTGGTGTCGTTAGTCCAACATTCCGTTAGGACAATAATATCTATTACCATATCAAAATTTGCCACAAATGCTAGAAATAAATCAAAATTACGATTTATGCTACGAATATTCACACAGATAATGCATAGTGATTGGTCGTTTATCCGTGTAGTTATATTTAGCGTTTTTTTACATAGATTAGAATCCCGAATTAATATACATTCCGCATTTCCAGTACTGTCAACTTCCGAGATTATAAAGTCATTCATTGTATTATTTTTTGTGCTATCCATATTTTAAGGTAGGAGTACTCGAGTGCGTTAATAGTTTATTATTTACAAATGCATACTTATGAGCACAAATATATAACAAAATAATACATTTGCAGTAATATTTAACTCCAAACCTATAATAGTACGGTAAAGTAAAATGTAAACCAATATTCGTTAATGGGTAATGATTTGATTGTGGAACGATTAGTTGTTTGTAAGGTGTGTGTAATGTGTAACTTGAAGAATGTAATATGTGTAGTCTTTGTGTGTGACGTGGATTGTACGTGTATATAATATTGTGTGTGATAAAGTGTATTATGTGAATTTTGTGAGTAAAATATTGGATGTGTAACAACCAGGCAAAGAAGGCAACCAAACTTATCACTAGTCATTTCTTCTTGATATCTTCTAGGTCCTTTTCCTTGGTTACCCTTATGAGTTGACCTCCATCAGTTCTCCTAATGTAAATCATCCCTCTTGAAGTCCAGCAGTATTTAAAGTTATTTTCTCTCGCAAATTCCCTGGTTAAATAAAATAACTTTTTTGATTGCATTGTAAGGCTTTCGGATATGAATACCGGTTTAGGTGGGCCTTCAATTTTTATATTTGACGTGCTAAACTTGGTAGTAGCATATTTCCTGTTGTATGCTTTAAGGGACGTAATCATTTTTTCTTTTAAAATTACTGTGCTGAACTGGGCAATTATGGGTTGACAGGTATTGTTTTTGGTGTTAATACGATAGGCGTCATAGACCTCAGTTGGCTGGATGGTTACGTTTAGTGCTTCGCCAAGCTGTTTCACCACATTCAGAAGATCACTTTTTGTCTCTCCGTTATTTTTGGGGACGTTACGTATCTCAATGCTGGAGTTCTGCAGGCGTCGTTCTATGAATTCAATTCTTGATTCGAGACTATGAATATATTTATCATCCGCGGCAGATTTTTGTTCCAAATTATTTATTTTAGCTATCATGTCCTCATATTTTTGAGCCAAGAAGTCAATGGAGCTAACGATGGTTGTGTTTTGCTCTGTATGAGCATCAATTCCACTTTGTACTTTACTCATGAGTGCGGCGAATTTTTCATCTTGTTCTTTTTTGAGTTCCGCAAACATTTTCAACATTTCTTCCCTTGTGAAATCGTCACCTCTCTTGCGTTTCCGCAACATAATATTGGGTTCACTCGTGGCAAGATCACGTAGTGCCCCGGGCTCAGTCATTAGGGACTTAGGAGGACTGTTTAAGTTGGAGTCCGACTTGCAATGCGCTATATGCGCGGCCGGCGCGGCTAGTCCATGAGGCGGGGTGCGGCGGAGGGGCATAGCGCTCAGCTATGCAATGTCAGTGGAAGCAGGTCTGAGCCAAAAAGCGATACGCTGTCACTGGTACTAGGCGAGCAGAAATTGACCGTACTAAGTCACAAGCGGCAACAGCGGGGGCAAGCAACAGGTGGACCGACCAGTTAGCAGTGGCTAGCGCCATTCAATACTTGCAGAGCGGTGCGCGTTCGTAGTGTTGAGTGACCGAGTAGATGACTCACCAGTATCGCAGCGTGGAGAGGTGGATCTTTATTGCTTCGCAATCGTTATGCGCTCCTAATATTTTGCACTATTAAACAGTTCGGTTAAACTTTGTTTTTATTTATTTGATGAACAAATACGGATTAGTACAGTAAACACGTCTGCTCCGCGCAGGAACCGAGGGGGAAGAGAGTAATAAAATGAGAACACCATCAATGTAGTCTGAAGTCAATTAAATACGCATCATTAGAGATGACTGAAAAACCTCAGATGTTGTTCAAATTCATCAAAATCGGTACACCCAGTAAAAAGTTATGAGGTAACAATAAAGAAAAATGCAGTCGATTCGAAAACCTCCTCCTTTTTTGAAGTCGATGAAAAAGAAGTTTACAAAAGAAGAAGAACTAAGAATACCAACATCAAAAAGGGATACAACTAAAACCAATCAAAATAAAAGAAGGGTGCCTTGTGCTATGTTACGTGTAGGTAACCACAATATATGTTTTTCGCGCCGATATTTCGATCCAGTTGCATGTAACATTGTAGCGGCTGAACTGCGACAACACGGCAACTTGGTCAAACAATCGGCGCGAAAAATATATATCGTGAGTACCCGTATCATAGCACAATCTATGCAGTCCACGATGAGTCAAGTTAAAATCATATAAAAGATATGATTAAAAATATATGCGCTTTACCATCGAAGACTACATCGCCACTTACCTTACTGGAATTATAGTCAAGCGATAACTTATTAAAAAAATGGTGTTTCCAGAAATAGGTACGACTTTTGTTTGTTATAAAACAATTTTATCTTAACATTGTAACAAAGAAACATTTATCATCATAAATAATTAGAAAAAAATCTAACCTAGACATTGAATGCAACATTGGCTACTTACCAAGGAACCGTAGCCAACTCAGGTTTGCTTAAAAATTAGGTCAAAGACTATGAAATTTCTACCATTATGGCAACGGTACGATATCCATTATCAAAGTAAAGATAAGTGCCGTAGCCGGGATTCTTTAAATTGACATATCTTTTTTATTTGTGTATAGATTTAAATAAAAATAATAAAGGATACTGGCGATAATTAACACGCCGATATTTTAACCCAGTTGCATTGATAGTCGTCACACACTTAACTACCAAGGTAGTCAGGTACTCACGATATTTATGTAACACGCCCATATTCCAATCCAATTTCAAGGATCGTGGTCACGGCTGAACTTTCACAAAGCGAAAATATTTAGACCCATTTGCATAGATCGTGGTCACGGCTAAACTTCGAAGGTACTCGGGTACTCACGATATTTATTTAACACGCTGATATGTCAACCCAGTTGCATGGATCGTGGTCACTGTAGATTATAGTCGAAATTCGCAACTACTACCGGTTTTAAAAATTAAATTACCAAAACACCGTAAAAATTACTCAACCGACGCTTAAAACAACACAAAATGACCACGTAAGTTGCATGCTTCGAATATAAAATTAATAAGGAAACAAATACGGAGATAAAATACATCTGTTTGATATCGCAAAAAAATTATACAAAACCAAGTTTTACAATACCTAAAACGTTGTTGAAGAGGACGCAAATTGTACAGCTCTCGTGCGCTGAATATTGATTTGGAGTCGCCACGTCACGAATAGTTCGCTTCTACTTTTGACCTATAAAACCTATTCCATCTGACATTTTATTTGAATCGAGCTATTTCTATATAAAATACCAGTTATTAAATTATATATCATGCCTCTGTAACAATGCATTCTCATAGCTTCGCGGCTTCGGAGGGCACGTAAAACCATCATGCCCTTTACATAGCATCATTAAGCCATGTTGGAGGCCTTTGGAATGAATAGAAACGTCATTACCATTGCCTCCTGGAGTCCGTATTGGTACAGTGCGGTGGTGTATGCCATAGATCGCCCCAGTTAGAAAAGACACGTTCTCAGTAGTGGGCCATTACTGTGGAAGCCACTCATACAGTTCTATTATTAGGACAATGGTATT
>DWKC01000450.1:0-12801 GCA_018249195.1 Racta chiria
TCGATAACAGAATAAATGACTATTTATAGAACTTCGTCTATACAATTTCCCCGCGAACGGAGTCGCGGGCACAGCTAGTATATATATATATATGATACAGCCTTTATTCTGTTAGCTTACATTCCATTTAGTTTCGGGAAATTATCACGCTGAGGACTTAGCTATCTATCTTACTTCTTTGACTATTCACAACTTAATCTCATAGTATGTGTAGTAACCCACAACAAAGGTACGAGTAGTTTCACAAATCGATATCAGTTCCTGACTACCGATGGTTTCACAAGTAACCCTTTCATCTAGAAATCGGGCCAATTCTTGTATTCAAAAGATCAAGTATTGCTGATCAGAAACAGATTTACGGGCTTGTTGTGATGCAAGCATATCCAGTTATCAGGGCTCTCTATAAATTATTATTCATTGTAGGGGGTACTCACGATGATTGTGTTTTTTACGTATTTGCATTGTAAGTATTTTGTACGTATTTCTATGGATTATGGTCATGACAAGATATAGAAAAAGAGGGGAAACGATAATCGTGAATACTCCTTACGATTTAAGCATATTTAGTGTCCAGGATAAATAGTGTTTTAATTGCAATCTATCCATTGTAGATAGATACACTTATTGGAAGGGATAACTATTTATTTTCTGTCATCGATTTAAATGATTAAAGAAACTTTTATGAAAGAAACAAATAAACAGTAAATGAAAAAGTTATGTGATTTTGAAGTTTAGTTTCCAAAAACTATTTCACCTTATCGCTGCGGTTCCTGTAGGTAACATTTACCTTTACGGCCTCCGCGAGATGCAATAACGCCTTAAGAGAACCTGTGGCTGCAGTTGGCTCGAGTTTTGTACTTAAAATACATAAATATCTAAAATATATATCTAAGTTATCTATAAACGGATTAAAAAACATCCTATGATTTATTTGTTTGTTTTGGCATTTTATATTAATTATAGCATTTTCTTTAATATATTTTTTCTTATTTTTCCTTTACAATACATCCGCTAAATTAGGAACGGTTCTGTAACCCAGAGGGCAGTGACGTAAGCTGACAAGCAAATGGCTCAGCTGGTCGAATGAACTATTTGAGTGACCGACAATTGATTATGTACCTTAATCATTCTATGTTTTCTGATAATCTAAGAGCAAACAAGTTTTACCTATATACTAAGGAGTTACTTTTACTTCTCCTCGCCGACATAATTTTTTAAAATTGAAAACGGATACCCGCGGTCAAATGTCACCGTTGTTTTACCATGAACCATGCAACTGAAATATCGGTAAAACAATATAACAAAAAATCGTGAGTACCCTTAAATATTTGGATTTTTATTTTGAATTTAAGTGTATAATAGAAATTTCTGTGATCATATACAAAAAGTACTTCATTAGGAAAGGAGGAGAAAAGATATTTTGTCTTCAATATTAATCTTCAATCTTCAATATTATTTGGATGCGAAAGTCTGATGCTTTTACTGTTAAACCAATTTTAATGAAATTGCCAAGGAAGTAGATGAAGACGGGGGGTCAGTAACTTACTTACTTTACTTAGTAGTACTTAGTACGGTACTTTTATCCCGAAACAATAAATAGATCCTGCGGGCACCGCGATTGTTAACGTGGAGAAAACCAAATTACATGCAGGTACAGCAGAGGGCATCGAAGGCAGAAATTACGCTAGTTTTTTCATATGACATGTAATTTTCGAGAAATTATTAAAAAAATACACCAATAAACTGAAAATTTGCGCGCGTGGTTTCGGAAACCCGAATAATTTAGTGTCCTAGATCGTTGTTTGGAAACAACGTAACCCAGAGTAAGACCAGATAAAATAAAATAGTGTAATAATAGTTGTTTTAAACTTCGATATCTGTCTATATTCAAAAACAATCATTGCTCAAAGGAACTAAAAATATAATTCAATACTGACAGTCTTCCGCTAGTCCATGTCACGCTGTCCAGAGCTAAATAAAAATTGGAAACCAAGCATTATGAAATCAAATCAAATCATTTATTTTTGTCTTAGGAACCAACGTAACCAACTTATAGAAAGTCAAAAAGTTAACAATATTAGTGATGAAATGATTTACAAATAAATATATGAAAGAGAAGATAGAGCTTAATGTCTCAATAGACAATACCTACCTATCGTCGGCTTTATAAAACGACACAAACGTATGTTAACTTAATTTATAAATACCCAATCCGATCAATATTGGATCTGTGGTCACCGGATCTGTCAATAAGTTTTTCGTTCGGTTCTTGTCACGTATGTACAATAGACGTAGTATTTTAAATCAGGATATAAAAACTTCAATAAACTCGTATTGGAAGGGACCCCTGGTGCGTGCTCGCCACTGGCCTTACGTGCTGATGAAGATATGAAAAGGCCTTTCGCTCGTTAGACCAGTAATTAACTGGTTATCAGGCCACTTCATATCGTTGGATAGTTTACAATCGCCGCGATCAATTAATTATAATGGCAATTTTATATGAGTTACGGGAAGTTGATAAAGGGTAGATTGTTTTGGTATATTGGTTAGTATTTTGTATCAGTTTTGGTTTAACTTTGGCTTTAGTAAGATCAAATATTGATCTTTTATCTTTAAATATATTTATCTTAAAATATATACTTAATACATTCATTAGATATTATTTTTTTATCTATTTATTACAGATAATAGGATAACGTGACCAATGCTGTAACTTTAAGGACACTTTTAGAAAATTTTTGGTTGTAGAATATATTAGATTATTACACTAGTAGAGTACTACAGTCTACGCGAGTAACTTAAGTGGGAAAGGCGCTATCGATACATATTATAAAATATGTCATATATAATCTGTATTTATAAACCATTCAAAAAGATTTATGTTGTACGTGGTGCGTCTCAAGGTATTTTATAACAGGATCTGACAATGCTATTTTTATGACAATAGTATTTATAATTCCAAACGCAGCTTCAACAATTCGATAAAGAATGCAGGGCCTGAGAGGGATTCGATGTTCGAACTTGGAACGGATGTGTGGCGGCCTTGAGACTGAGGATACAATGGGTAATAAGAATTAGTAGAGTTGCACACGCACGAAGGGTTCTGTAACATTGTGCCAGTATTCACGATTAAAAAAAAATCTTGTTTGTATTTTTAACTCAACCCTTTTATTTTTAACTATATTTTTATATCATCAGTTTAAAAGTCAGTTTATCAGTTTAAATACTAACGTGCGTAGAGTTTAGCTGGTATTAGTTAGTCCCCGAACGGAGTAATATTTATGTGACAGATAAATATTTATTCTCGGGTCATAGGTTATTGTGAGTATTGTTAATGTCAATGCGCGCGAGGCTGTGAGTGTACTAAGAATAATAATAAATTATTTTTATTTTAATAGGTAGAAACTGACTACCTATGAGAGACGGACGAACGGATAGTTAAGTTTTCATCATATGTTTAAGGAACCCTAATGGAGTGAAATATTTTACTCTGCGTTCGGCTTACGTTCGGATATCGAACAACCGGACCGGACGGTGAAGGTAAACAGCTTTCTGCCAATAAGCAAACGTACTCGAGTAAGTACATAAATTGAAGCACGTTTCAGAACGATCGAACGATTAAAACTTTTTATTTATTTGAACTGCTTATTGACATCGAGTTATCAATAATATAATAGTAACAAAATAGTTTTGGATCATAAAATATTTGGTGGTTTTAACTAAATATAAAAAACGTTATCAATTCGACAAAGTATGTGTATAATATGAAAAATGCAAAATTATCGAATAAAGCTATTCTATTTACCCTTCCAAGAAAACACATAACATTTTATAGATGTATTTATGTACACAAACAAATATACTTGTTTGTCTACGCGTATCTCCGAAATTACTGACACAGACTACAAACATTAACCATTATGTTTTTATTCCACTAAATTTACTCCAAGTTAAACTATATATTCTAGCTTCCTATTTGAGTACGCGTTTCATAAAAAAGCTCGGCAGCTACTTTTTATACGGACATATTTCACATCTGAATTATTATTTTGTTATACTGGTTTTTTTTTTCGGCGCTACCTTTTTTATATAATCTTTGTTTCATTAATATATATATATATTGTAGTGTTGAAATAAAGATTTCTTTCTTTCTTTCTTATTTGATACGGGTAAATATCGTGCATGAGTTTGGGTATAAGTTTATATGATCTTAATAAGCCCCTCAAAGGCTAACTCCACGTCCGGCATGACCATCTAATGCTACGTGAGGGGCGGACATTGGAAGCTTTTAGCTGTATACTTACCAATGACTAACGGAGCTCTAGCAAAACTAAAACGGCGATGCGGCTTAGGAATAGGCAAATTATTCCCCGGGCGGGTCCTCGGGAGAGGGAATCCCGTCCCGAGCTTTCTGGCTCGGGCTGCCCCAACGTATACGGGGGGGGCAACGTGTCGCTTACTGCTCAGTCTAGTGCTGTTGCAGGAAACATCATCTTACATAACTCATCACCCACATCACCCACATCACTCACATCACCCACATCACCCACATCACCCACATCACCCACTAGTATATTTCAATCACCCGTATCATCACCTCAATCGTTCATGTACCAACACACACCCCAATCCTCACCAACTACCTTCACATCATCTACGACAAGCCATATTGTGCGACAGTCCATTAGTGGAGAAAATTTGAGTAGGAAGACACCTTTCGAGTTATCCGAACATCTCATCAATCAAACAAATAGTAGATTAGCTTTTAAATATAATTTACGCACCCGTTCTCAAATTAAAGTGAGTAAAAGATCATATCAATTAGATCCTCAAACTAAAATAACTACACGATCATCAACACCAGAAAACTTACTATCATCACTAGCAATTTCTCCTTGCTCATACGAAGACAGATTACAAAATCAGTCTGGATCAAGCACTCCAACACCTGCAACTGTAGATGTTGTGCAAGAGGCAAATGCCGCAAACTTCGCACCCACTACAGGCAAAATAGTTCGCACGCGCCGTCGATGGACAGAAGAGATGAATAAATTCCTTTGGCGAACGTATTTAATTGCTACTGAACTGGAGAAAAACCTTCGTGGCTATTTAGATTATGTACATCCCCAATTCATACAAAAGTATCCAGAAATGAACGTTTCTAGGCAGAGGTTAGGTGACCAATGCAGAGTCATAGTACGAAACAAATTGCTTAGTCAAGAAATATTGGACAATATGAGGCACGAAGTCTCACTATTCTTACAATCCAATAACTCCCAAACACAAAGACACGAATATAATAATCACTCAAACCGCATGAAATGGTCAAATGACATTAACGAATTTATAATTAGAACTTACTTTAAAGTAACAGGGGCAGAAAAAGATCTCACAGCATATAGGAAAAAGTTACACGAAAAATTTCAAGAACAATACCCACATTTGGAACATATATCCGAACAACGAGTAGCTGACCAGAGAAGGTCAATTATTTGTAACAGGTTACTTTCAGCAGATAGAATTCAAGCAATAAAGAATGAAGTTGAACTGCAAATACAACAAGAAAATATTTTGTCACAAAATATGGCTACGGAACTCATTCGTGACAATATTATATACGAGTATGACTATCAACACCATACGCAACCAGCCGATACAAACACAGAACCTACACAATATAACATTACTTCGGATAGAACTAATTACATGGAACACAAAAACAAGTTATACATAGAAAATAAATTTAATGAATTTCTAAAACGTTTCAAAAACTCTAACCCTGTCACTAGACCTTTTATACCCAAGCAGAAAACATCGCGAAAACTAGCTATAGCAGTTGATTACATTAATCGATCTATCCTGCCAGAATATTTAGTACCAGATATAGAATTTAATCATCTTCAGACGTTAATATATGTAACAGCATTTACAGCAGCGACATATAATGGTGCAAAAATGGATAACTACGCTGTCAAAAACCAAAAAAGCAAACCGGCGTGGCAAAATAGATTAGAAATTAGAATAGAACAATTAAGATCAGATATAGGTCGATTAACACAGTTTATTACTGGTAACAGAAGTAGAAAAGTTAGTAGAGCAGTAGAAAGAATTAAAGATAAGTATAAGGTTCACGCCCAATTTGAAGACAATAATTATGATCTCAATCAATTCTTAGACACACTTAAACAAAAACTTAATGTAACGGCTAGTAGACTCCGAAGATATCTCAAATGTACTAAACGCAAAATTCAGAATGTTCAGTTTTCCAATAACGAAAGTAAATTTTATAAAAACCTATTGAATGATAAGGATCAACCAGTTATATCACGGGACGCACCAACATCAGAAGAATTAAAACATTTCTGGGGTAATATCTGGGAAAATCCTGTACAGCATAACACAAATGCAAAGTGGCTTAAAGACTTAAATGACACTAAACAGATACCTGAAATGCAGTTTGAACATATAACAGAAACCACGATGACACAAGTTATGAAACGCACACATAATTGGAAGTCACCTGGAACTGATCACGTTCATAATTTTTGGTACAAGAAACTAACAAGCACACATGTACACATCCTTAAATACATAAATTTATTTATTCAGTCTCCCAGTACTATGCCTAAGTACTTCACCCAAGGTAAAACTTACATGTTACCCAAGGATACAGACACAAAAAATCCTGCTAACTATCGTCCCATCACATGTCTTCAAACAATATATAAAATTATTACAGCATGCATTAGCGTATTAATAAATACACATGTAACACAAAATAATATATTAGCAGAACAGCAAAAAGGCTGTAGGAAATACAGTCATGGTTGTAAAGAACAGCTCACAATAGACGCGGTAGTAATGAAACAAGCGTTCCATAAGAAGAGAAATATTCATTCTATGTATATTGACTATAGAAAAGCGTTTGATTCTGTCCCTCATAGCTGGCTAGTACACATATTAATTCATTATAAAATTCATCCACGATTAATCTCATTTCTAGAAGTATCAATGTCAAACTGGCAAACGGTATTAAATATAAATGTTGCGAATACGACAATAACTACTGATCCGATACGCATACAGAGAGGTATCTTTCAAGGGGACGCCTTAAGTCCACTCTGGTTTTGTTTGGCATTTAACCCCCTTTCGGAGATATTAAATAAAACACCTTCCGGGTTTAAGTTAATTTATCAGGGTACACATTACGTCTTATCGCATCTAATGTATATGGATGACATTAAACTATATGCCACAAATAAAAGAGAACTATTTACACTTGCTGACCTTACACAAACTTTCTCTAATGATATAAACATGCAGTTTGGCGTTGATAAATGTAAAATTCACTCAGTTAACAAAGGTCGTATACTTGATACTGGTTACCATTTGGACAGTGGTGAACTAATAGAGGCTATGGACGAACATTCAAGTTATAAATACTTAGGATTTCATCAATCACGACTAATTCATCAGAAAACTGCTAAATTAAATCTTATCAAAAATTTCAAATTTAGAATCAACCGAACTTTAAAAACACAACTTAACTCGCGTAATATAATAAAAGCCATTAATGCATTTTCAATCCCTATTCTCACCTACTCATTCGGAATTTTAAGTTGGTCAGCGTCAGATTTAAAAAAGCTGCAACGTATAATTAATACAAGTTTAACCAAGCATCGAAAACATCACCCTAAGTCTTGTATACAGAGACTAACGATGCCACGCCTTGAAGGAGGGAGAGGTCTTATAGATATATTAAATCTGCATAACAGCCAAGTACACATATTGAGACAATTCTTTCACACTAAAGCTCTCACATCTGACTTGCATAAATTCATAGTAGACATAGACAAAAAACTTACACCTCTTAACCTTCACGACAGGACAGTACAATCTAACGAGTACCTAATTAGTCTCCAAGAGAAAAGTCATACCTGGGCCCAGAAGTCTCTTCACGGTAGACACCATGCTGATTTAAACCAGCCACACGTCGATAAGGCCGAATCGAATGCATGGCTCAAAAATGGTGATCTATTTCCTGAAACCGAAGCGTTTATGCTAGCTATCCAAGACCAAGTTATAAGAACGGCTAACTATAGGAAATACATAACTAAAGAACTAGTATTACAATCTGATTTATGTCGTAGATGTAGAGGAGCTCCAGAAACAATACAACACATCACTGGAGCTTGTAAATCATTGGTACAAAATGATTACAAACATAGACATGACCAGATAGCATCCGTCATACACCAACATCTAGCGCATACATACAAGTTTATCCCAAAAAAGCAGCCATACTATAAATACAAACCACAATCAGTACTGGAAAATAGAACACACAATAAATAAATAAAAATATTTAAATTATGTAATATTTTGATTTTTAAAGAAAAAAATTGTCTCCATCGGGTTCACCATTTTTCTTCATGCAACTCCGTATCAGTATTAAGAAACTAACATTACCTTCTAATTGTTTCAGATGGTTATTTAAAGAAGATAAAGTGTCAGTGCAGTGTAGTGATATAGCAGTGACGTCCCAAATATGAGGTCATCATGAAGCTTTGGAAGAGCCTCAAGATATCGATAGGCAGTCGAACAGACCCCAAGGCATATTCTCAAGACCTGCCTCAGTGGGGTGGACAGGGTTATGAGCTGGATGGTACGTTAAACTTAATACTTTTTATTATATTGCCTACTTTAGAAACGGTCATAGTTGATATCAGTCATTTTGCAACAAATCCTAATGGAAGTGAATTTTTCATAGATTTTCCAAGTGTCCTTCTAGATGTATAATTCGATAGATAAAGTAAACACTATCGTACTAGGAACCTTAATGTTATACGAGAGATGATAACTCATTTAACTCAGAAGGTTAACTTATCCTTAAACTTTTTAAACTCTCAAACACAAACTCTTTGCACGAAAAAAAATACATTAATAAATAGATAGGCAAATAGATGGCCAGAATGATAGTTCGATAGATATTGTAAACACTACTCGAACTAGAAATCTTAATGTTTCCGTAGAGATATTATCCTCATATCTGTACGAGAAAATTGACATTACTCACAATAGATTGCTATATGGATAGATACATAGATTGGTAGTTTGATAGATGTAGTAAGTACTCTATCGTACTAGGAACCTTAATGTTTTGGAAGAGATATTATCCTCATCATATAACTCTGTGCGAGAAAATTGACATGAAACTTTATAGACCGTCTGTGTGTCTTACAACATTCACTGCTACATGCAGATAATGAATCCGGTAGTGCATATTCCATCAACTTTCATTTTAACGTTACTGAAATTGAGATAGATGAAAGCCAGAAACGCTTGTCAACATTTGCACTGCAAGTAACTGGCTTGCTGAAAGGCTGAAGTGGAACAAATAAAAAGGCATAAACTTTTTGTTGCTGAAAAGAATTGGATATTTTTTATTAACGTAACCGTTTTAACTACCCCGTTTACATACTGTTATACTGTTAGTGTTCGAAATTGAATTTTCCTTTTAAATCAATTTAAATTGTTAACGCCTATTGGATACAATTAAAAAATATCGGCCGTAGTAGTATCTGTTGCCGTACCACTGTGCACTATTTATGTCTAATAAAGGTAAATCCCCTGATATATTTTTGTTTTTTTTATATATTGTCCTGGCCAAGAATCGAATCCGGGATCCTTCATTCCGAAGATCACTACCATTTAGGCTACCTTATAATGATAAGCAAGTAGAAAGAAGAAAGAAAAAAATAAAACACAAAAAATAAAAAAAATATTAAAAAATCTAAAAAAAAAACTTCCAAACATACATGAAAAACACTTAATTTTAATCTGTGTTGCAGTTGATTTTCAATGCAATCCTTTCGCACAGTAGCTTAGCCGTCTGCACACTCGCGTCCATTTATTACATATTTGGAGTCTCTGTTTTCATCATATTGTCATGTTTTACACTATAATTTATTCAAATATCCCACAAAATCCAATATTGTTCCCAACACCAACCTACGAACGCAATGATTTGGCAATTTTGTTCAAGCTTTGCCTTTGAATATTCCTTTTTATATTCCGGAGTCGGACGAGCGTCTCTAAATTTCAATTTAAAATAACTGCGGAAATACTCAGCTTGGATACATTTAGTAGTAAGTTCTCCAGGTTTTTGACCTTCAGTTATCATCTTTAAATGAAGATCATTCTGACCTTTTTAAAAGCTTTTAACGTCTAATTTTTGTAGTATGTTTTTGGGGTCAAATCTTGCAAGCTTAATTAAAATCAAATCCAAAATATTTTTTTTATCATGGGAACATCGAGCTCACTTAATGGTCAATTAAATTGGTCACTGATTTATAAAATCTAACCAAACCCACAGTAATGAACGAGAAAACTCGTTACAAAATCACGTCGTCTTCTACAGAGCTGAAATTTTGCCTACAACTTCAATAGCGATGAAAATACATTTATAATTATGATAAGCACGATACTAATACAGTATTCGGGATTGGCTCTAGACGACAGATCTCCTCGGTGATTTAAAGTCAAAATTTTGATTGTTTTCAATTTTTTACTACCAATTCATTATCTTTCAGCATTTGATTGACGGCTTGTTCCTTTCCTAATTATCAAGAACATACTCAACTCTCTTGATTTACATTTCAAATTCATCTAAAACTTGACATAATATTAAATTGTTTAAGAAGCGCTTATATCCCGGCGGCTTGCATCGATCCCAAATGATTAACAGAGTTAAGCAAGTGGCAATATTCTTGAGCGCTTAGAAGCACTTCAGTGCTTTGAAGGGCACTATACGTCGCTTGTTATCATCAAAAAAAAAATCGAGCTATGTCGTAGGCCTTGGGGTGGCATAAAAACTTCCGCACTCTAATCTGCACTGGAGCATGCTCTAGGTTGCCCTAATAATGAGGTGAGATCTATGTATCAGTAGTGGGCAAATTGGGGCTTAACGCCATGGGTTAAAGTATTTAAATAATATATTTATAATATATATATTTCCAGCTTAATCTGGTTAATAAGAGTCTGTAAAAAAGCTAAAACAGCTATTTTTAAAGTTGATAACATTTTGTGTTGAGTAGCTATATCACGATTACGGATGGCAGGCACATGCGCCTGGCGCCCGGATGCTTGAATGGTAGGTATTTTATGTGCTATATACCGCGGATAAAGTACCAAGATCTTTAAAATTTATTGCTTCTTGACAGTTTCAAATTTCATTAGACAGAGAGTCTGTTTTTAATTCTTAAGTAGTGATCCGAAATTTCCCTTATATTTGATAGATAATTTTGTGTAGTGAATAGTGTTTTCAAACACGTATTTTTTTCACAAAACTGACTTCATTATTTCGACCCTTAATGTGACAGCACGTGACCTCGACATATTTAAAACGCGGTTCGCGGAAAAGACTTTACCTAATTAGGATACTTTGAAACAAAAATTTCACACAAAGGGCAGAGGCTATTTTGTTTCGCCGTATTTTTTTTAGGGTTTCGTAGTAAACTTTGACACCTTACAGTTTCAATATGATCATCCGTATTCTGGTTCAGAGAACTAAAGCAGTTATTGGATTTGGATAAAGGGATTTGCTTTTTTTATGGTATAACCAGGAAACGAGCAGACGTAGACGTGTTGGTAAGTGATCACCGCCACTTATTGATATTAGCAACACCAGGCCGAGATGTCACTAATGAGTTGCCAGCTAGGAAGGAAGTGATAGACCCGCGGTGAAGACAAAAAAAGAAGGGAAGCAGTTAATTGCTGAAGCAACCGGAATCAATAACGGAATGTTTGCGAAATATTAGTCTAAAAGGAATCATTTTTGTTATGTGTCACATGTCATATGTACCCCCTCAATAGATTAAATAGGAAACCGAAAAAAAATTAAGACATCATATTTAATAAACTTGAAAGGAAAACTATTTCAGATCGGTAGGCTCTACAGGTTAGCGAGTTATTACGTCAACTTCTACAACTACGGAACTCTACATTGCGCGCTACCTGGCTCACATTTGACCACTTATTTCCTTATTCATTCTAGGGCAACAAGCACCAGTTGAAATTATGGGTTGAATTGAGTGATTTTAATTGTTCATAGAATTTATTTCACCTTTTACTCTGACCAAAGTTCCAAGGTTGGAAACGGTTATTCGACTTTTATTGAACGATTGGGATGGGATTGGGAAACTTCATCACTGCCTCCATGACTATCTCCCCTCGGACATTGTGAGAGGTATAGTGTACCATAGTCCACTATACTGATCAAGTGCAGATTGGTAACTTCACATATCGCGGGGACTTTATGGGAAACTTTTAGTAGTAGTAGGTGCATAATATTTTCCTTCACAGAAGCAAGATATAACCAATTTGTAATACGTAAGTGACTTCTAGATTACTATTGGCTCGTACAGGATTTTAACTCAGGGCCTACCACTAAGTTCGAGAAGCTTATCAATGGATCTTAGCACACAAGACAGACGCATCCATACATACGAGTACGTGCTACAACTATCATCAGCCTTGTAGATGCGAACGTTCAAAATTAAGCAAACGTTCACCTGTCATAGTCGTGGCAATCCGAACGACAATCAATTGAAACTGTAGTTGTAGTGAAAACAACGGTTTTGTTTAGTTTTCATTTCCATTACCGTTGACACAGGTTTCATATTGGTTTATCTGGTTCAGACTAGTATGAACTGGTAGTACAAAAATCTCTTTGTGTTTGTCAGTTAATAAATTTTTCTTTATTATGTCGACTTAACTTTATTGGGGTAGCATATAATACTA
>DWKC01000451.1:0-12798 GCA_018249195.1 Racta chiria
TTAAAATGTATGTAATCCTCGATTGGACTTCAATTCTATAATTCGTAGAATAAATATTCCGCAGATAACTATAATATAAATTTAAACAATTTTCTCTTCCTTTCAATTTTGAATTAAGTAATAATAATATCACTACCAACATTAATAATATTCAATTGAATCTATAAATACTTTTCGGAAAATTGCCTTATCCCTACTATTCTTTCTATAATTACCAAAAATCAATCTACCTACTTCGATAATTGTTTATAACACGCCTGTTTTTGTGTAAAATACGCAGTACTAAAAACTACTGTGCATTAACGCATTAAGTTGCGCCTTAAAAAAAATATTCCGTAGGTAGCCTTCAAGAAGTCGAACTGGCCATTATTTCAATTCCACTTTTCTTTTCCAAACCATATTACTCTCCGACATCGCGTCGTAAGATATAAACGGAACCGAACGTGTTGCCGAAATGAATTAGTAAATCGCCGTAGACATTCCCCCAGCCCCGTCCGCGCCGCACGGGAAACAAAAAGGACGGACGGACGGACGATCCGTAATTTATTTATGAGATACGGAACACCGCCAGCTGAGGGGCCACTAACGATTCTATACCACTAAATATACAGACGACGTTTACAATACTTTTGCTTCGGGAAATCAAACAAACAGCTATCTATCTTTTGTGGACTCTATATTATGTCCCTATGATGTGGTCCCTAAATTGTTTTTTTTTATGTTATAAGCAGGCAAACGAGAGAAAGTAATAGACCTGCACGCGAGGAAGACAAAGATAGAAGGAAAGTAATCCATTGCTGAAGCAACAGTAATCAATAACAAGTAACTAACCCCAGACTGACTCGCCAACAATATACCGCTTCAGAACAACAAAAATGGGAAGAAAGATGCCTGAAGGACGGGGAGAAAAAGAGGAGATCTGACTCAAGCCCCAAGCCGGAACACGACGAATCATTTGGCGAATGATTCAAGCAACAGGGTGGTTGCCAGCCAATGGTTTTCACAAAAAGATAATAATCCATTCGTGAAGCACAACCAAGCAGCTGACTTCTTACTGACACCCTAGTCTGCCAGCGTGGGATTGGGGTTGGTATTCTAGGGTGACCTGATACGGCGCAGATGGGCTCAACAGCACCATATCGTCCGCATAGCTGATGTTAATAACAGATTTGCTGCCTCGACATCCGACACCAGTGCTGTTATGCTCAGCCACCAGGTTATTGACGGACAGATTGAAAAGCACAGATGACGTCTCTCTCCCATGCCCCAATCCAACTTGTATTTAAATGTATTCCAGTGTTTTAATTAAAGACGTGACGGCAATTAGCGCCACAGTCGGCGTCTGTCTAGTGAAGCTTCAGGACGACTTTTCAAAACGACTCTTGTGACTCGCAGGACATCCTTTGCACACTTTTAAGTGTTCCATTTCTAAATTCAAATGTCTAATTATGTTTTTTTATTTGTTCCAGGTACTAATTTGTGAATTCGAGACAGTGGAAGTAAAAGTTGGATAAAAAAAACTAAATATTAACACAGCTTCATTATTACATAATCGAAATATAAACCCATATTAAAAATATATTTTACACACATTCAGAAACGTATGTTTTGAACTATAACGTAACTTTGTGGATGAGCACATGTTATTAGTTTATGAAAACTAATAATATAGTATAAGTGTGCAGGTTAGATTTATTAGTCTGTTTGTTTACGCTATCTTCGTCGGCTTAACGGAATCTGATGTGGCTCTAGCTAATTTATGTCCAACGTTAACATGTAAGCAATTTGTCTGTTAAGTCACTGACTAGCTGTGTGACTCAATCTTGTATTAATACGAGAGTTTGTGGACAGAATTGATGTGTAATAATGTTATTATCTACTGTTTGTGTGTTAATAATAAGTTGTCCAATGTGTTTCTGCTATGGCGATATTAAATTAACACATGCGGTCGTATTTTGATATTTTATAGTACTGCTATTCAACGAGTTGTTTACAAACTAGCTGTGAAAGCGACTCCGTTCGCGCGGAATTATTATAGACTGAATTCTTTAAATTGTCTTTTTTTTTCTTATAAGTTAATGCTTGACATCCATCCCACATGATGGTAAGTGACAATGATGTCTAAGATGTTGGGCGCACTAACTTAGTAAATCTTTTTTATTTGTGCACGGATTTCATTTAAAAAAATTAAGTGTCAATACAAGCCTAGCCCGATATATCAGAGAAGACCGCATTCAAATCGAATTAGCCGTTTCTGAGACTAGCGCGAACAAGCACAGACAAGCAGATAAACAAACAAAAAATCTAAAGAATGTTTATCAGTTTTGTTCCTTACTACAAACCCCTTCCGTTTCTCCCATATATGTTCCATGTGCAGACAGCGATCATTTACAGATTTATTATACGTATATGATTATTGAAAAACCTATTTTGATCAACCTGAGGGCTTAGTTGGTTAGTAGTTTTCTTACTAACCAAAAAATATATACAGCCATATCCAGCCACCAGATGGCTCTACTCTTAACAGGATGACAGATGACGTTTGAAAGTGATTCATTATTTTATTCGGCAACTGGGACGAAATAACTGAATACAAAACAGATATCGTGAGCACCCGTGTGTTTCTTTTATGTTAAGAGAAGGCAAACGCACAGACGTGTCACCTGACTGGGTTGTCACTAACGCGTTGCCTGCCAGGAAGGAAGTACTAGACCCGCACGCGCGGGGAAGACAAAGAGCGAAGGGAAGCAGTACATCGCTGAAATAACCGGAATCAATCAAGTGTAAGTGTAGTGTGTAGGTAAAATGTAGTTGGCTAAATCTATAGGCTTTATTTCTGTTTATATCTTCTTTCGGCTTCTTTGCAACCCTTTTCTGTCCCACTGGGGTACAGGCCATAGTCCACCACGCTGGCCAAGTGCAGATTAGTAGACTTCACACACTTGAGGCCTTTATGATAAATCTCGAGAGTGCGGGTTTCCTCTCGATGTTTTTCTTCATCGTAGCAAGTGATATCAACTTCCGATACGCACATATTTTGAAAATTAGAGGTGCGAGCAGCAGGATTGAACCCAGGACCTCCCGTTCGAGGGACCGACGTTCAAACCATTAGGCTATTACTGCTATTTTTATATTCTGTTTATATAAAAACGTAGTATAAAGTAAAGCATGTGTTAGATCTTGAGACAGTCATGCCCCTCCCTTTTGAAATCCTTCGGCTATAGTTAACTGTTATTTACTCGTAACAGTTAAATAACAAGATGTCGTAGTAATAAACACAAATCGTAAGTCTCGCTCACTCCGTATCGCTGCGATTTAAATGAGTGTTAGTCATAATGTAACCGTTATTTAAAATGATACCCTTAGGCAGCGTACACACGTTAAGTCCTTCAAACGTGATTTGGATAGGTAGTTTTAGTTCGTCGGCTACCTAAAACAGCTTTTGAAAGAAATTGCGAATACCTATACATATTTATCACGTCAGCAGTATTAAAGCCTTGAAGTAAAAATGTTGGTAAAATGTTGGAGACTAGTGCAGCTCTTTCCTTACAACTAAATCTTAGATTTGGACCTCTAATAAAAATTACGACTTTAGTAAACGTCGTTAAAGGAAACCTTCAATGAGAGATACTATGGCTTCAACCCATTTATGGTCCACTACTGAACATAGATCTCATACTGAGGAGGCCTACAGCATACCCCACCGCGCTGCTCCAATGTGGATTGGTCGAGAGGTTAATAGCTAACTCAAGTGTCGGAAGTTTTTATGCCGCCCGAAGTCTGAAATATGATTTAATGTTATGTAACGATTAAAAATAAATCGGTTTGCTCCTGCCACTCGCCATATTGCCATACCCAATCAGGGTCATATGTGTTCCTAGACTAACAATAACTATGTAACACCTTATGTACCATATGTTGCAATAAATAAATAAATAAATAAATAAATAAATAAGAGGTCCTGCAAAAATATTATTCTGGAATTTTTTTAAATGTTAATATTGTAGCAAGTGTTCCCTCCTCGCTAAGCAAATGCCCAGTACATAATACGTACATATACCTACTGGACATCCTGTTAATACCTACCGATTGTGTAGATATAAACAGTGTGACAAATTCCTAATAGTAAGTAGGTAGGCCAGTACCGAGTACAGTCGGTATCCCGTACCTACTGCTCTATACACAGTTCTATACCCTGTACCTATAACGATTACTGAGTAAATGACCTTACTTGTATTATAGACGTGTAAGTAACGCGGGTTGTCTCCCACACCACACCACACCGGGACCACAGAACGGATTTTGATGAAATTTTGTATAAAGCTTGAGAAAGAACATAGACTACCTAATATCGGTTAAAAGGATATATACAAGTGATATACCGATATATTATTGGATTTTCTATCGTTTTTGAAATGTCGACCTGGCTGGGGGTGGCGGGAGGACGAAGTCGCGAGCAAAGCTGGTGACTTACAAATTGAAACTGGGGACCGTTAACATAAAGTACGGTCGGTCGGTCGGTCGGTCGGTCGGTCGGTCGGTCGGTAGTGAATGAGGAAAATAATTAAAATGGTAACTAATACTAGGTAAATGGTACAAGCCGTCGGTAGATACTGTTCCGAGCTGCTAATGCAATAACGTAATTAATCACTCTAACATGCCACCTCTCTCTGTGCTCGGACCGTGTGTACCTTCAGTGCTTCGGAGGACATATCACTTCTTGGATTCATGTAAAAAATAAATTGCTACTCATTAATGAAGTCGTTACACCTTATCTAGAATATTGAAATAATAGGCATAGGCTTGTGACATTCATAACAAACAATACAATAACTCTTACAAACATAAATATTTAAAGAAAATCAAGGTATTTATATAAAAATTAAGGTATGTACCTGATTGCTACCTACACAAGTATAATTACTTTATAAGTTCTCTAGATTTTGAACGTCAGGCGGGCGGGAAGCCGATTGTCGCGGACCGGAGAGCCGGAGGGCAGGAAGGCTGAAGGGCCGCGTGCGTTGCGGCGGACGCGTCACGATGACTTTCATTAAAAGTTTCTCCTCCTTACAGCCGCCAATTCATCACGACTGGCTTGAAAGAATTACGAGATCAGAAGCGGCGCGTCCCGGGCTCCTACCGATTTAGACGTCCTGAGACAAGGAAAGGTTCGCGGGGGACGCGGGAGGGTCGGAGGGGAGGGGCGGAAGAAGAGTTATGAGTGTAAATAATGAGCGGTTTAAAAAGATGTCAAACAAACTGTACCCTCGGCGGAGCGGCGGCCGTCCGTCATCCGCCGCGGGACCTATTTATAACCTTCATTCGATTAGGTGTTATGAGTATGGACCAGTTTCAATGTTTTCATTCAGGGGTTACCCTCGACGACGGTCGGTCGGCCCGACACCCGAGACGGAGCGACACCTAACTACATAGGTAATTGTACACGCATGTAGCAGTGTTTAGCAACACATTACACAACAAGCGGCTGAAGTAGGATCAGATTAGGATGGGGGCTGGCCGGGGCTCCGTTACACATCACAAGAGCTGATAGCGCTCCCGGCGGCGGCGCTGCATGCGGGCGCTCGGCCCCGGCAACACACCAGACCGCCGCTATATCTGTCTGCGGGCTCGCGATGGTAACATCTACGATTAACACTTGTACCAACATTGATGTTTGCATGCACAAAAATCAAATCGCTTCTTTACGAAATATCATATAGATAAGTCTACTGAAGAAATTTAATCTGATTGGGCACTTTTTATTAGGGTTTTGTAAAATGTAGGAACCATTCTACGTAGTAAATGTAGAAAAAAAATATTTGGGATGGGTAGGCTCAACAGGTTAAGGAGTTGACGTCAACTGGAACCCAACATTGCTCTAGTCGGTTTTAATTGTTACTAGCGCTGTGCAAATGTACTTAACTGATTCTTGAACAGGTGTAGGTTTCATTTCAACTTATTACAGACTCACTAGAGCTCGCTATTGCTATAACTTGTCCGAATAACGCACGCCGCACGCAGCACGGTGGGCGGCGACGGTTGTGACACGCCCACCGCACCACCAGACCTGCTCGCCACAACACTGCTCCGGCTACAGTCACTCACACGTTGTATGTGTCTGTCATTAGAAATCATTTATTACAGTGGAATTATTTTCAAACATTAGTTTACACCCGGTAAGGGACTCCGTCGATCAATTGGGCCAAAGCCCACTTCTCCTGCTCGTGTCGCACCCTGGGGAGCAACGGAAGAGGATAAGACGCCAGGTCCGTCCTAATCGGTATATATAATAGTCCACCCGGTGTAATCGGTATCAGCAGGCATGATCTGTTCGCCTGCCTAGCTACTATCAAGTTCCTGGAGTCGACTGCGAAAGGTTCTATAGGTGTTTCGCTCACATTGTCGGGAAAGTCCATGACTTTTCGTCTTTCTGCCATATCTGGTATCTCCTATCCGAGTGTCTCTAGTTGACAGTGTTCATGAAGAGGGTCCTGCGGCCTTCATCCTCTCGTCCAGAACGGACGGAAGGACAGTAATGGGTCGTTTTTATTAATAGTCGCATACGTCAGGCAGTGCCGCGGCGGCGCATGCCTGTGACCAGTGGCCACTGCCGCCAGATGCTGCATGCAGCGAAGTGCAGTGAGCACGCGATGGATGCGAAACGCTTCATATAGATATTAGATGTTGTGTAGCGGTCAGTACGGCAGGCGACTCACAGGTCACGCGGGCTGCACCGTGGGACGAGCATACACACACATACACTACGGCACTACCAAGTTGGACGAGCAGAGATACGAAGGTCTCGAGTCATATATACTTACGAATGTTTACGAATTGAGATACCTACTTAAAAAGCTTACTACTTAGATATATTAATATATAAATTTGCATAGACATCTGCGATATGCTAAATGCTTACGAAATGCTAAATTTAACTTTAAATATTACAACTCATGGCCCCTTCTCTCCCACTAGGTATGTAATCTAATGTCTAGGAATCTAATCGAGTATTCGAAACATTCCGTTGAGAATGGTAGCGACACAAGTAGCAACTAAATATGTATCTGATCGCAATATACCGAGGCATCGAGGAGGAGGCCTCGAGATGTGCCTTACATACTGGTATGTGACGAGAGGCCGCGTGCGTCCGGCGGCTCACGAGCTCACGACGGCGACATAGCGACCGCTGCGCGTCGATCGTACCTACACTTGTCTTGATAGTTGTGTCGAACTTTTCATATTCGTCAGTAGGTAAGCCGCGGCAGGCTGCCACAGTAATGTGAGAACATTTCGTCGACAAGGTTGATGTCCTGGATCCCGGGATCTTCAATATTAAACATACGTAGGTACCCACTATGGTGAGCACTAGTTGCTACGTTGCGTCTGTTGTACTGATCGCGGTATACTTATGGTGAAATAGTAAACCTAACGAGCGCCGTTTGAGCAGCGATAGTCCCTACCTACCTATACTATTTCATTACAATTGTTGACTGGCACTAAATGAAGATATGCTCGCCACTGGGAGTGCTTCGTTATCATAATACTAGGATAGTAACATAACATTAGGAACTATGTTGGTCTCGACGAGTCGACTCGACTTTCTTATCGCGTTCGCCTACTGCGCGCGCTGACAATTCCGTCCGAATGTCGTGATTAATGTATATGCACATTGCAAAAAATCTATCTAGTCTAATGGGTTATGTGGGGATATGTGGAGGCATGAGGGGGCAGGGGGGAGGTAAGGGGGATCAGCTGGGTGTAGGTCAACTATTGATATTAAATTTTAATAACAATTAAAATTACTTCTGCGATATTTCTACTGCACAGGAAATTTTAATTTGTTTCGAGGTTTATGTCAAAATATCGACAAAAAAAATGACGCCTCTCGGGCAAGTTCTATAGTGGCTTACGATACTTATTCGTCACTTCTCTCTCCCGACTTCCGGTGGAGCGAAAGGTTTGTAAGCCACGCAGTCACCAGCGACACAAAAGAGCTTAATCAAGCGCAGGTCTATTACCTACATTTACCTGCGGGTGTCACCTACGGCGTGCGGCCGGGCTAGGACCTTCATATACTGGACCCTTATAGTTTGTGTACACCCAAGCTACAATTATCTATTCAGTTTTTGTCGTTCATCTCTATTACGTATCTGTATTATGTCATAATGAAGCCAATAGTGAAAATGTGATCAGAGAAGAGAACGGCCGAGTCGGACATTATAGGATATTATAACATTGATACACTCGTAAGTTCCAATCGTCGAGTGTCACAAAAAGAATTTCAATAAGTAAATACCTGCCTAGATATGATTGAATAACAAGCGGTTCCAATACGAGAGAGCTTGCGACAGATGGCGCGGGGCCTGGCCTGGTGTGGAATGTGGAGTACTTAAATAATGAGAGGTATGAATGCGGCGCGCGACTGTTCTGGGAAGCCGCGAGCTACAATGTTGCACTGCCAGTGATGCAACCTGTCGCAGGGCTCTGGTGCTGCCGCTCAACAGCTGTACCGCGCGCGCTGCTTCCCTGGACGTAGTTAATACATCCACCGCGCTTACAATTGTGTTTCATTTTCAGTATCAAGTGCAGACGCATTAATATTGGTTTTTGTGTTATTCCAGATGCAAACGAGCTGTACGTATGTATGGAGCAATGTATTAAAACAGAAGGCGTCACAAACAAGCCGTGTAAAATAAAATTCTCACCATCTTAACCAAGAAGCTTTGAAAATGAAATTTAGGAAAAATAATAAAAACTAATAGCTTTTATTAGTTACTTACGTACCTATATACCTACATTGATACCAATAGACCGTGCTAATGATAACACGGTAAACTTCCTGGGTTCACAGGTAATTATTAAACACATGGGAGTCCTGCGCTGGTACGCTGAGTTGTAGGCAGCTAGATGGCAATAAATGTCAATGCAAGCCATCCACTACGTGCACACCCCCGGGCGAGCGGCTCGATGGCCGGCGCGGGCGACCGAGACAGATGATTAATCGCGGACAATCTGTAAGACGCTGTTTGACACATCGATACGCATCTATTGTCGAACGGAACGCTTACAGCTACACGTGTCGTGATCAGTGCCGGATTAGACTTTAAGCAAATTTTGCAATTGCTAAGGACATCACGTCTTGGAGACACGAGATACAACACCAAAAGAAATACTACTGGTTTTTATTGTAGGGGAGAAGTGGCGTGAAGGAGCCACTTGTATTATTTTATTACTTTAGAAACAGATTTGATAGAAAATTAATTTTTAAGTAGCAACATTGATTTCTCGTTACCCACAAACATTTGACAGTTTGCCGGAACCAACGGACACCGGTACATCAACTCTAAGATTTTGGCATCCAAAAGGAAATATTTTGCTTTAATTATGTAGTTTTTGGTATTTTATTGTATATACAATTGATGTAGGTACATTAATTAGTAGATTGAGTAAGTGCATATATATGGCCTTACAACTACGTAAAAACAGAGCAATTGTTTTGTTAATGTTGTTATTTTGAAGATTATATTTTTTTACAAAATAAGTTATGAAAGAGGCCGGATGAATGGGCCTTAAAAGAGCCGGCTCTTCATGACGATGCATTTTAATTTTATAATAATAGCAATAACTGTACGTGGATTTCACATTTTATTCAATTATCTGTATACCGTGGTTCTGGTGGCATCGAGTGGTTGCACGACTGACTGCAGTGCAGTGCGAATATAACTATAATTGCGATTGTTTTTTTTGTCAAATTGAACCACTCTGAGATTTACATGAGAACTCTGATTATCCATTTATATCAATGCCGGTGTCTCCTCTGACAGTAGTATGGACTGACCTTTCTCCAAAACTTCACTGACTTCTTGGTTTACCTATTTTACAGGTCTTTTGCGTTTTATTAAACTAGACTTATCCTTCATCCAATATCTGAAGCAGATCACACATTGGAAAGGTCTACAGAAAACTCCGCGATGGTAGGTACCTATATGTCTATGTCTTATGGATATCTCACAATAACATTTTTTTGCTATTTACTTTTTACGACAAATAATGCATTGCACTCGTGCGTAGCCGGGGCGGGTCGCTAGTAAGTTATATTTCCAACAGAAAATATGTATATAAAATTTCCGTTTATGCTTCAGAAACATATCTTTTTAGGTATTTAACATGTTCATTGAATAATTTTTTATTAGCAAGGTATTCGAGGGATAGGTACTGTAATCAAACTGGATATCCTAGAGCTGTCAGATTGTTCTTCATTCTTGCTCCAAACTATTTAGAACCAGCGGAGGAGGATGTCTCGGAGTACAACTGAAAGTAGCGTATATTCTATGAGCACAATAATCAAAGAGCTGGTGGGTTACACACATAAACAAATAATACCGTGGAAGTCCAGTGCACGAATGACTCGACTGACAGACAACTAAAATAGTCAGTTATAAAATGAAGAAAGAATATACCTACCTATCTTCTAAACAATTTGCTTTTTGATTTATTTATTCTGTGACGTTGTATCTTGACATTTTATTTTTGATGGCTGAAACAAAAATCATAAATTATAATTAGGAATGAAGCGGTAAGTCATAGACAACGATAGTGTCAGTGCCAATGTGTGTGTGTAAATGGTAACTATCAGAATGTGCCACACCAGCTATCAGTATTCGCTCTCTAAAGGTTTATCATGACCACCCATAACTGTCCCACAATGTGAAGGGCACGGGCCATATTCTACTATGGACAACTTATAGCTTATATTATTAAGTAGGTTTGATTGCCTCACGTTGATTTTTCACAGAAGAACAATTGATTGATAAATAATTAACTTGTTTCTAATACTAACTAATTATTGAAACTTAGAGGTACGTTCAGGATTTGAAATCAGGCCCCTCGTCCAACCGACGACCAACCAACGTCCATACCGCGTTAGAAGTTATGCTTTTTTAGAGTATGAAAAAAAAATTGTATAACTGATATGAAACGTGACCAACAATAATGAAGACATGAAATAGAATATGAAATACATGCTGGATATCTATAACATAAACTAAAAAGTGACGTTTAAAATTATTAGCATATGTATATATATATATATATGTAATGAACGATCGTTGAATGCTTTGTATTCTATAGATTGACATATATATTTTTTGGATTTGTTCTGTTAAAACGCCGGGGCCGCCGCAGGAGAGTGCACCTTGCATTCGCGTATGATAGTTGATATCTGTTCACCGCAGGCTGTGCGCTCGCTGTCGCAGGGCGAGGGTGAGACTCACTTTTTGCAATACTTGTTATGCTAAATGCATTAACGAGTAGACGAGCAGCGGTGTCGATGACCTCGGCCAGCATCAATGTCTTTATATCCCTTGACCTTATGCAATGTGGTTGCATTCCTCGCGGCTCCGACCGTCTCAGTACCGCGGTGGCTCGTCGCTGGAGGGAGCTGATCATGCATCGTTTACCGTTGCGTTAGGTAATCGTTTGTTAGGCGCCGATATTGGACCGAACGGAGGCCGGCTATGTCCCAAACTGCAATGTTAAGTATTTCCATCTGTTCTAGACTGATTTATACATGTAAAGACTACTCTAAAAAACTGACAACGCTGGCTGAATACCGTTAAATTGCAAAACATTAACCCTATTTTACCTCACCTATGTGGTTAGGTATACAATGACTACGATGCCACCTGATGGTAAGTGGTATGTAGTCATTGATGGTGAAGCGCACTAACTTAGTAAAAGACTATAAGTTGAGTGATATGTTTTTTATTTGTTAGTAGCTGAGGCCGCAACTCCGTTCTATATAAAACCGCGCGGTTCTATATAGACGGTATTCTTTAAACTGTCATATATTTCTTTTTGTATTTTCACTAAAATTAATTTTCAATTAAATTGCCTAAGAGTCAATCCAAGCTTAGCCCAATATATCAGTAAAAACCGCATTCAAATAGGATCAGCCGTTTTTGAGATTAGCGCGAACAAAGGCACATACAAACAGACAAAAATTCTAAATATAGTGGTTGTGGGTTTTGTTCCTTACTACACCCCGCCCCCTCCCCTATAAGTTTCTTACTCATATTTTCTATGTGTCTGTACAGCGATCAGATTTATTATATTATGTATTTGTATGTCGTTACGGTTCAAGTTATAAGTGTGTATCGTGTAATGTCATCTTTCAATGTTTCATGTTGTCGTCATTGTCGTCCGCTGGTGTGGCTAGTGACGCCTGCAAGTAGATACCTACCAGTACCTGCGTGACTTTAGCACGTTGCTAACTTAATGAGTTTATATTATGTTTTCTGCTTATCGGGTGTCCGTATGTTAGTAGATAAGTGGGGTGCGCTGTGTTGCCGTACCCTTCATTACGCTGTCTGTCTGTACCAAGGTACCAGCTGTATCTATTTGAATGATACGAGTATCAGTACCACGGAAACTGAGAATGTCACAAGTTCAACAGAATATAAAAACAGTGTCCAGTGAATCATTGTGTGGTCACTCTCTACTCGTGTCTCCGCGGAATCTGAGTGTTTCAGTCGCTGTTGGTATCTTATACAGTTGACGTGATTACGAGTGACCTTACTATCTAGTAAACTACAGTGGGGCCCGCATATAGCAACCCTCTCAACTAAACTCAGTAGAGCGGCATATGCTGTAAGGAAAATAAGACAGCTCACTGACGTTGATACTGCTAAGGTTGTTTATTTTGCATATTTTCATAGCATCGTGTCTTATGGCATGTTGCTGTGGGGTGAGGCAGCCAACATAGAGCACATCTTTGTATTACAGACAAGAGCTTTTAGG
>DWKC01000452.1:0-12794 GCA_018249195.1 Racta chiria
GGAGCATACTCCAGGCTTCCTCAGTTATGAGCGACTCGTAACCAGTAGTGGGTAACGGTGTGTTGAAGCCAGGGTTACGAAACGGTACAACGGAACTTTATTACCGTTATTGATCACTGCTTTATGTATTATTAGCAACAATAAGGACAACCTTAGGTAGTTACATAACTAACGCGATTGTTGTCAGAAAGCGATATGCCCGCACGCGCAATAATAACACTAACGTACCCTAGACACACAAACAACGTTACGTTAAGTATCGAGCGAGGCCTTCAGCCGGCTAAAGAGCTAGATGTTCTCCACGAGTCCAAATGGTGTGGATGGGTTGAAGCCACATAATTTATTCATAAGGCAGGGCGTTAAACCATACAGTAGTACGTAAACTTACTTTGATATGGAAATGACTGTTTTCATAACCTACTGGCAATTTCCACAAATTATTATAATATTAACATGGATAACAGCTGTGCTACAACACCATTTTATTAATTAATTTAACAATGTTAAACATAATAAATCATTGATGATGTATCGTGTTAAATGACATCTGTTTTGTTATGAATCATAAAATATCGTATATCAGTAAAACTGATATTACTTCAGTCAGTAATTGCATAGAATATATCAAGACATCGATATATATTTTAAAAAGTAAAGTTAACAGATGTCGTCAACTTGAATTGTCGATAATTATTTTTGAGTATTAAATCCGATATTTTTGAGCGCGCCAGCTTTTTTAACGTAAAATAAGTTACTGCTTGAGTATAATCCTACCTGATGGTAACTGGCGTTGATATGGCAAGGTCTATACCGGTTAATATTCTTATCAATATATCGATGTTATTTACTCTAGGTTTATATATCGATATTTACTAAAAAATATATATTTTTTATGCGATATATTTTTTCTTTTGCACATCCTTAGTATTGAATTTAGATTACCGATGCACGCGAATATGATCACACAAGGTTACGTTTATTTACTTAGTAAACAGATAAAGTCAATATTAAGTCGTAGATACTGTTCAAATAATCATTTGGCTATTTTAATATTTTTGTGGAAACAAGTTTAATAAAAGTTATTATAAACTTAAATGCCTCTTCCGAGAATCAAAGCCGAGATCTGTCATTTAACCAACGACGAAATTACCCTACTACGCCTCTACCAAAAAATACAGTGAAAGCGCGAAGGTAAGAGAGACGGGGAGAGTGATTGGTCAATTCAAAATTGCGTCAGATTATAAATCACTACTATTGGTCGGTACATCATGCGATGTCCATGTCGATTGGTCTAGTTTAATCCTATCATACTAATATTATAAATGTGAAAGTTTGTGAGGAAGGATGTATGGATGATTGTTGCTCTTTCACGCAGTAACTACTGAACGGATCTGAATGAAATTCGGTAACGAAATAGATAGCCTGGAACAACACGCAGGCTAATTTTTGTCTAACATCACGCGGGTGAAGCCGCGGGCGTTTGCTCATTGGATATATCTAAGTGAATGTATTCAACAGACAAGGTTTAAGGAGGTATTCCAGAAACAGTATCGAGCGGTATTCATAATTATCATATCATATCATCATACATATAATAAATCTGTAGCTGATTACTGTCTGTACATGGAAGATATGTGGAAGAAACTTAACGGGGGGCATTGTAGTAAGAACCCAAAACCACCTAATTGGATTTTTTGGCTCTTTGTCTGTTTATGTGTTTATCTGTTCGTCTGTGTATCTGTTTGTTTGCCTTTGTCCGCACTAATCTCAGAAACGGCTGAACCGATTTGAATGCGGTTTTCACTAATGTATTGGGCTAAGCTTGGATTGACGATACGGGATATTTTATCGAAATTGGTGCACAAATAAAACAGATATGTCAATTTAAAGAATGCAGTCAATACAAATTACCCCCAAATGGAATCGCAGGCACAGCCAGTACCTCATCAAAATAGGATATATCATTGTAATTTCAATTGTGAAAGTTAAGAAAGGATTCACTATTCACACAATGAGTATATAAATCAATAAATAAACAATGAATTCTTAGGATAGATGTTGCATGATGTGAAGTGGCTTTTTTATCTGAGCACATTATCTATGAAAACTATGTACTCTTTGTGCCAATGTGCATTTATAGTCTGTGACTTTTTGTGACATTAAAAATCTTTAAAAACACAAAGTGGTTGGTTAACAAAACTCCGAATCCCTGCATTCAACATTCCCACTCTTCCCAATCCCTGCATTCATCACTGAATGCATTCAGACTAAATTTTATCCATACTTTGCCTGTTGTTATAGGGATTGATAAAGTAACAAATTATACAGACTGTCAGTAACATACAAATATGATTAAATTATAATTGTGAACTCAAAAATCTAACCTGAATAATGTATAACCATTCTCCATAATAGGATGCATGTGCCTATAAAAAAATGGGTAGAAGAGTACAGGGTCTTGCAGACTTGAAAGGTTTTCAAGGGTCTGAGCAACCAAGTTCAATTCCGTTGTACTCCCAATATCAAGTTGAAATATTCTTAAATCTTTGCATTTTAGAAACAGCGATCCCCCTTGTACAATTCCTCCACTGATTTTGTTTTCTTTTTTCTCTATCGAGTCTATATTTTTGTGTAATAGCTGGAAACAAAGCAATTAATTATTATAACAGAGGAAATATTTACAAGGTAATAGTATGCTTTTTGGTAAGTCTAAACAAAACACCATGAAGTTGGTAATTTGCACACCAATAAGAACCCTTTTAATTTTATTATAAATAAAGAAAATATTTAACAGTTAAATTAAATAATCTTAAATAAAAAACAATAACGGGCATTAATTACAATATTATCAATTACATATTTTCTGTATTAACATTTTGAAACTCAGGAAATATCAAGATACCTACAACACTCCTTGTTTTTGATGATAGCATGTGTGTGTGTGTGTGCATGTATGTGTGTGGGCGAAGCAGTGTCTACCTTGCTTAGGTTGTTATAGAATAAGTAAAAAGCTAATGAAAATTTATATATACTTAAAACTTAATTTCTGCTCTGTACATATAATGGTTGGTGCATTTTATTGAATAAAAAATATTAACTTCACTTACGTGAAAATTTACGTAAATGACAATAAATCAGCTGATCAAATACTTAATAAGTACCACCGTTATCTTTCAGCAATTGCCCTCTCTTTAGGGTGGCATTTGTTTAATGTTTTTTGTACCTCACTAATTAAACTATAGTATTCTAAACTAAATGTTTATTATAAATAATATAGGCACAACTACTAACCCATAATTCGCGTACGCCTTCTTTTCTCGAACTTAAAATCAAATGATGTCCAGTAATACATACAGTCCCATCCACATTGTCTTGATGTGGATATTTCAGTATGACCCCGTCTAATTTATTTATTAATATAAGTTCAATAAATTCCATTTGACTGATAGTTTTGATACTAGTAAAAATGTTTTCTCATGCTAAAGTAAAGATCGTAAGTACACATCACCCGCAATAACTTAAAATTACAAATTAAATTACAAATCACAAAGTAGATTCTGCTGTATTCTGTCACGAAAACATTCTGTTTCTGTCAAAATTGACAGTTCAGTGTCATTGCCAAAGCTACAGATTCCCTATATTAAAGTTACTCTATGAACTCTTAGTTTAATAGTTACATCACTAACTGGGTATAGTCTGTATGTAAATATGTACAATAAAGCAATTTAAAGGATGACGCTGATATAAGTTAGACTAACGGTTTAAAAGCATCTGCAAGAGATAAACAAAGTTTTAAGTAATAGTTGGCATTATTATAATTTTTTTCTCGCGCAATCCCACCAAATGGTAAGTGGCTGTGTGATGTGCAATCTTCCATGGTAAAGCACGTTGAGTTTTATTAAAAGCCTATTCAGTTTTGACTTGAAGGCACTTACAAAAATCGAACACCGACGAGGGCAACTTATTTTAGTCCTTCGCGGTAAGTTTGATAATAATGTGAAGGATAAGAAATTGGACATCAAATACTATATAAAGTTGGCGTACACTTTATTAACTCAGAAAAGAATTACGACCCGCGAGAAATCCATCCTTCGTTCGAACAGTGATTGCGTTACGGATCTACATCTTTAGCCAAATCGTATGCATAATAAGTCCTGTTTGCCATGCATCTTCAACGAACTTTCTAAGTGCATAACATAGGCAATGTAGATTTAATCTGTAACAACAGTGTTGCTATATGGAAACTGAATTAGTAAAAATTAACCCACATACCGATAATGTATACGAGTGTGTGTTTCTGTTCGTATAAATTACCTCAAAAAAGAGATAGACTATGTATTTCTGCATCTAGTGAAATCTGAGCAAGATAGAATTATGCACAATCATGAAGTAACAAAGAAGACAGAAATAGTTTGTGAGCAAAGAGATCGTGTTCACAACATCCGCTTTAAACCAATCAAAAACGTCACACATACAACGAAAACGGCCGACACCGACACGCACGACAGTTGTGCTAGCTATGGTAATGTGTGGATTCTTTCGTCCGTTGTGAATGTAATGTGTGATATATTTTGGCTGGGCTGGCTTCGCTTTGGCATAAATGGACCCGTACATCATAGTCGATTAGGACAAAGTTGAATTGAAATAGACTACGCTACGTAACTAAGAGCTTCTATATAAACAAACGTGTGGTAAGTTTCTGAATGTATTCACTATTGTATCGAAAGTAGGTAGATAGATACATAGTTGGCTGGTTGAATATCTGTTTCCTTGGGTACATAATGACCGGTTCTGTAAATATAAGTTTGTTAAACTTTTAAAAAGATATTGCTTATAAACAGATACCATATTTTAATATGTCAGATTTTTACTCACAGATTATGGAGGAGAATTCTGAAGTTCAGATGGACACAGACGTGTCGTCCTCTACGGACTTGACAGAGGCTCAAGAGGTCTCAGGCTCGCATGGAGGTATGGAGACAGTCATTGTTGTAGAGGAATTAAAGGAAGAAATATGGGCACCTGTAATGACATCTCACTCAGGGCAAATCTTCAACAAAGAGACAACTACAAATACTGCCAGTCCTGAAGATGCACTTTGTGTATCAGCTGTTACTCTGCAAACTCCTCAACTCCCTTTAAAATCAAAATCGCTTATAGAGTTACAATCACCTTCAAAAGATACCCTGGTGGTAAGAACTTATTCCAGGTCCCCTGCGACTTTGCTTAAAGATTCTCAGATATCTTCATCACAGCCTGATCAATCCCCAAATAAGCTACCTGGTCACATAGCTATGTATTCCTCAAGTATATTGGCAGTGAAGAAAGATTTTAAATCTCCTGATAAAGATCACAATAAAAGTTTGAAGAAATCACCTGTAAAAGATGAGCAATGCCGTATTATAGCTACAGCGGAAAGTCCAAGTAAGGTTGCCTCAAATAAAAATTTAAGATCTCCGTCTAAAGACCCTAAAGGATTACAGAAATCACCTACAAAACCAGAATTAAGTAAAGATATAAGACCATCCCCAGATACACCAGATTCTTCAAATAGACTCACACCAAAAAAAGTAATAAAGTCTCTCTTCAAAAGCCATCAAAAACCTTCAAAATTACTTTTGAAGGCTGATCTACTGCAAGGCGAACAACTAACGGAGGTAGCTGACAGCTCCAGTCACATACCAATAAATAAAGAAATTGCAAAATCTCCTAAAAAACAACACAGTGAAGAAGCAGTTTCTGAAGGTATGCAGGTAACAGAATCTGTAAATACTCCAAATAAAATAAGTAACAATGACCCAAGTCCGAATATATTGGAGAAACCGCTGTTGGATGTGGTTTACGGGCAGGTTGAATCAAAACAAGTTGCTGACACCATTGAACTAGAAGAAAGTACTCCAATTGCTGTCAGTGACTCGCATGTCGAAATATTATCTGAAAAGTCTAGTGACTCCACACAGGAGACGAGTGTTGACTCATTGGAAACCCCCAACAAGAGTATCAGTAGGGAGTTGAAATCACTTATTAAGTCTGCAAAAGAGTCAAAGATAATTAGTGAATGTAATCAGCTCACAACAAAGACCCGGAAATCTAGAGGTGCTATGGATGTGTCCAGCTCCAGTTTAAACAGCATGGATCCAGACAGACCGATAGGAAACCGTCGGAGCAGTGATAACTCCTCTGTTAGCAACAGTATTGAAAAATCTGAGAGATCTAATCTAAAGAGATCTATGAGGTCACAAAATCCAGAGTTTGTGAATAAAGTCAAGCTGTTTCTTAACTATGTCACAGGAAAGGGTCAAAAAACTGACTCAGAACTGATAACTGAAGAGGAAGTTGAAGAAAAGAAAACTAAAGATAATCCCAATGAGTTGTTATTGAGGTCACCAAAAAAGAACAAGCCAACTGAAACAGATCCTGCAGTAAGTTAAATTTAATTTCAGCACCATAATTTTTAACACTTTAATGTTAAATTTAAAATATATTTTTTACTATTTTCTAAAACAAAAGAGTGAAGTGAAAAAAGTAATGTTCATAACCGTATATTATCTATGAGAATCAATTGTCTGACTACAAAATGGCCGCCAGTTGTTTCTACATGACATTTGAATAACAATATAATTTCAAAGTTAAAAAAATGGTAACTATTTTTAATATCCGTCTTTTAAAATGGTATGCACTTACAAAATATTTGTTTTTAATTTAGATGCTAGTCAAAGGAAACAAGATCCGATCAGACCCATACTGCTGGAGGTGTCACTGGGCAGTAGAGCAAGAGGCCAATGATAAACAGCACCCTCCGATGATGTGTACAGTATGCCCGCGATCCTTCCACTACAAGTGCCTCTCTGGCACAGAAAGGAGTAAAATCATCTCCGACAAGAACTGGGTTTGTCCAGAGTGCCTTGTCGTGTTGCATGCAGAAAGCTCTGAAACTAGGTAAGTAACTAATTATGTACTTCTCTTACTATAAATATTTGACAGATTTTGTATTCTATAATATATTTCTACTGTCATTAATGTATTAGGTGGGTCGGGGTAACAACAGAATCCTTGAATTTAAAACACTGTTGATTGGATAATCTTATTTATTAAAAGAATTGATGAAGAATTGTCGAAAATTGGTCGTATCAACTCCGAAACCTTTGTGGGCTCATGCACAACAACTTTGCCAAAGATCGTCACGTGATCAAATGCATAGTTTACGATTCTATAAAGGACATACAGACAAACATTCATTTTTATATATGTAGATAAAGATAATTTACCACAGGTACAATCTTTTTCTAATTTTGATTGAATTGATGATATTTTATTGCAGAACAAAGTCTGCCGGGTCAGCTAGTAGTATATTAAAATTATTACTAATATACAAATGCATAATTCAGTGTCATTTCCTTACCCAGATCACTGTAAAGAGTTCGTGTATAGAGTCACAAATATAAAATTTATTATATTTGTTCATATTATTGTACAGATTGCCTATGTACCAGGCAAAGTATAGCATTTCTGGGTATTTATATGTATGGGTATTAATATGTACATAAATAACATACAGCTTGTTTCATGTTAGTTACTTAAGTCAAAAAAACAATTGTTATTGTTTAACCACACCTCTCTTGGCTCTTGCCAACTCAACTGTAATTGATATATACGTACCTACTTTAGTTGCATTCATATATAAAGTATCTTCTGACAACGATGGTGAAGAAGGGTCCTCTATGGAGGTCACGCCTCCGAAGAAGGGTCACAGGGTCTGTGGCAGTCTGTGACAGTCTGTGACATCAGTGGTCTGATGGCCTAAAGAAGACAGTGGGTTTCTGCTGGATTCAATAGGCTCAGTACCAGTCAGAGAGACTTGTGCTTGAACCTTTTAAAGGGTTAAACTAATACTGTATAGAGTTGTAGCAAGCTTAGAGTTGTAGCAGGCTTCTTAAATTCATCTTTATTACCCATCAAGCTAAAAATAATTATAAAAAGTGGCCCATGTATTGCGTATGTGTATATATATATATATATATATGTTATTCCAGACTAGAATCTATATATCAATGCCAAATTTTATTCAAATCCGTTTAGTAGTTTTTGCATGAATGAGAATCCATCCATCCATTCATCCATTCTCACAAACTGCGAAAATAAATTATGGTGATTATATAATTACTATAATTATATTAGTAAAATATTTATTATATTACTAAAATATTATAATATTAGTAGGATGGGACGAGTGACTGCCCGCACTTCGCTTCGATGTAGTTATGGGCTATGGACGGGACTCTTTGAATTGAGAAATTAAGATTAGCGTGCATAAAGCCACAAACAAACAGACAAAAATTCTAAATTGTTTTGGTTTATATCCTTACTAAATCCCCCAAATGTACATGCAGCGATCATTTTTAGATTTCAGATCAGACATTATTTAAAATCACGTGAATCCACTTAAGTAAAATAAACCCTTTAGGTTACCATAACTACCATTGTTGCACACACGCACACAAATCGCACACATTAAGCCGTTTGTGAGATTAGTCACAAACTCACAGACAAACAGACAGAAAATTTGTCGGAAACGAAATTTAATGTACATAGTAGTAGTTTGAACTCTTTGTTATTTTTTCCAGATCACCTGCAATGAAAAAAATATCACTAGGCTGCCTGTGTGAGCTGCTCAAGCACGCCCATGGTCGCATGATGGATTTGAATGGGGTAATTATTAAGAGACTTCAAAAAAGGAGGCGGTTCTCAATTCGACTTAAACTTTTTTTTTTATCTGTTACTTCATAACATTTTACTGTAGGTACCGATTATGATGATTTTTTAAATATTTAAAAGCTGGTGTTTGTAATTTGGTCTTTTTTAATTTGAGCGGCATCCGACGTTTTAGAGTTATTCCAAATATATATAAAAAGAAGCAGTCAGGTTTACTAATCACTAGACCAACACGCCAGTCAAGTGGTTGCTGTTAGCTTGGCCGGCAACCTGTTGGTGATGCTCGATGTAGGTCTTATAAATTAATTGATATCTTCTCTAAATTATTGACATAAAACTCCAAATCTCATGTTAATGCTAATTTAATATTTAAATGAAACTGAAATGATTTTTTTTTCATCGCGTAATTGTTAGGTGTAATAGTTTTAGTGATGTTAGATTTTTTTATCATTGATACGTGTATACTAAGCCGAATGTATACATACTTGTATTTCATACAAAAAATTGCCCCTATCAACATATTAAAATGTTTTTTTGTAAAGATTTATAAATCGCCAGTGGTATAAAATTTAAAACTCAATGTATGCTATATTTTACGGTATACTTTCACCCGCTAGCGTACGTTGCAAACAGAATGCAAAAGATACTCTATGCCGCGCCATCGGGCGTACCAGGCGTTCAGTAAATGACCTTGCTACTTATCTACGTAGAAGCGCAGGCCCCGTTGGCGTGACGCCGTCGCTCCGTCCCTCTCTAACGCGCACAAATCGATTCCACCGTGAAAACCCGTCCCCCTCTAACTCTACGCTAATAATAAACGCCACGCATACACAGCGAATGTTTTATGTGTGCTGCATTTTTCTCGAATCATCGTTTTGTTTGTGTTCTCCTATTAGCAGATTTAGTATCGCTAGGATATTGCTATAATTTCTTCGAAATAAACACTTCGTTAATGTTGATGACATACTTACGGAAATACACGACCGTGCGAATTATTGATACGAGACGGCTTATATTTTTTTGTTCCAAATCACATATCGGCGATAGTCATTCATGTGATATGAGCTGTTTGACATAAGCGAAGAATATAAAATTTGGTTCAGTAAATTTGTATGAAATGCTCATATTTTATCACAAGTCTGGAGATTATTCACATGTTGTATATACAATAAAAACTGTTATTGTATAAGCAATTTATAATAACAGGTACATAATTTGTCAGCTATCCGATGCAGCTAATATAAGTAGAAATTACAAGGACAAAAATTGGGAGCAGTATTATAAAAGTAACACATAATTTTACTCATAAGTTTAAAACGCGTATTATAAGATTCTTCTTCTTTCTTAATATTTATGAGTAAGTATCATGTAACGTATCTCCGAATTTATGGGTTGTAGGAGTCATTGGATAACTCATTTACTGGGATTTCGATTTGTAACAATAACAACCGTTGTTGGAGCGTTTTCCATTCCCTTTCCGAATCCTCACGCTCAATGACATAGCCTGCCTAGACACGTAATGTAATATATTCTGTTACCAAAATATTCAGTTACAGCGCGGAGTGTAAGAAGGGTAAGAAAGGGGGGGGGGGGAGCGTCAAAATAATGCGCTATGATTGGTCGATTCAAATTGCGCCATATATTACAACTAATGGTCGATACATAGTGCCAGATGTCTAATTAACGGCTTATTAGTCTAATGTGTTGCCAGAAGCAGTTGCTCACACTGCTTAGTGCAGCCATGTACATAAAATCGTCATTCTTAATGATAAGAAAGTTCATATTAACGAAACTGACCTCTGGGTTACATGTTGATTGAAGCTAAGTCGTAACTAAAGCCCAAATACGATAATTTATCACGTGAGAACTTCGTAACAAAAAGCACTTATATAAAAACGCTCTTTTAAAAATATATTTTTTACCAAAACACTATTTTGTATCAACATGCTATTTTATACCATAGTACGATTTTGTATTCAAATTTCAAGTGTATTACCTAATTTGTGATTCAAGGAGCAATGTAGCTCAATGAACAAAATGTAGGCCAATGGTACTTTTGGCTTCGCTCGCATTTTTGATTTTTCAGTGAAGGCACAACTTGTGCTCTATTTTTTCTCATAATCAGCTTTTTTTGCTCTTTTAGAGTGTAAAATGTACTTAATTTGTTTCTAATATGGATCTTAATTAGGCAATTAATTAGGTAACTCAATCCGCCTCGGTCGGACATTCTACCGTCGTGCTCAATAGGATGCGTTGAAATCAAATAAATAATAGGCTTCCTACCGTCGTGCTCAATAGGATGCGTTGAAATCAAATAAATAATAGGCTTTCTACCGTCGTGCTCAATAGGATGCGTTGAAATCAAATCAATAATAGGCTTTCTACCGTCGTGCTCAGTAGGATGCGTTGAAATCAAATAAATAATAGGCTTTCTACCGTCGTGCTCAGTAGAATGCGTTGAAATCAAATCAATAATAGGCTTTCTACCGTCGTGCTCAGTAGGATGCGTTGAAATCAAATAGGTAATAGGTTTGGAGTACTCCCACACGGCCATCTGTCTCCAAACAATCTCTTCATTGTAACTGGCCTGTTGGTCTAGCGGTTAGCAACTTGACTGTTAAGTTGGAGGTTGTGGGTTCGATTCCCACCAAGGACAAACTTTTCTGTGATGAACTGGAATGTTTGTTCTGTGTGTCTGGGGTTAAGAATAACTATTTAAGTATGTACTTAAAAAATATATGTATGTTTATCAGTTTTCTGATCAAAATAGTACAAGCTAGCGCTTAGTTTGGGCTCGGATGGCCGTGTGTGAGTTGTCCTAAGATATTTATTTATTATGAAAAATTAATGTTAATCTGTGGACGTTTTTTTAGGTGGAGCCCTTTATGCAGCCAGTTGACCGTACAGTATTTCCTGACTATGAAAAGTATGTAGTGCATCCCATGGACCTGATGGTAATGAAGAGCAGCATCGACGATGGCATGTATGGGAGCACTGAGGCGTTTCTTTCCGACGCACAGTGGATATTACATAACAGTATCATCTTTAATACAAGTGAGTTTCTTGTAGTATACCGTCCGTGTAGTGTACCGTCATTTGTTATAGCCCCTCTGCCCTTTGCCACAAGATAAGTAGTCTCCTGATTTTTTTTACACTAAGTAACGGACATAGGCTACTTTTTTCGTGGAAATAAATAAAATTTTCCACGAAAAACATTGTCATTTAAATATAATATTGGCATGACGAGTGATTTTGAATTTGATGTGATTTTAAATTATGGTATTTATGATTGGATTTTATTCAAATCAAAATCATTTATCGTCTTAGGAACTAAAAGCCCTTTAAACTCCGAAGCATGTTATGATGCTCGAGACACAATTACTTTCTATTGTTATCGAGATACGCTGGAGTCGGAAAGGTCCCCAAAAGTCATGAAGAACTTTACCAAAGCCCTACCTATATTAATAATGAAATTAGTAACGATCAATTAAAAAAAAGAAAAGAATTTTCTATGATAGAGCCTAAGGTCTCGATAGACAGTACCTAACTATCATCGCATTATAATACGATATAAACTTAAGACTATGTACGCTAGTGTAAGCCGGAAGAAAAAAAAGTTGGCAGAAAAAAACTCCCGGTACTCTTTTTAAAAACAAAATCAATCTATTATAAAAATGTTTACTAGCCTAATCGGAACTGGGAGCAGAGCGGATCAATTCCATGCATGTCATTTGCTTAAATTAAAGAGGTACTTTTATTATGAAAGCGTTAAACAATGACTCTTCAGCAAATTTAAAATAATAAATTCACTTAGCAGCGGGTCGATTCAATGTAACGAATTCGACGAACGATAACCGCAGGTAAATAACAGATGGCACTTTCACAGTAAACCACAAGGATTAAAGTTATATCTATAACTAGCTGTGCCCGCGACTTCGTCCGCGTTTGAATTTAATATAATTCTTATATTAAACCGCATAACAACCCGCTAAAAAAACAAGATTTAAAAAAAAGTATCCTATGTTACTTCTAATACCTCCAAAAGTATGTGTACAAAGTTTCATAATGATCCGTTAAGTAGT
>DWKC01000453.1:0-12792 GCA_018249195.1 Racta chiria
AATTATTAATATTTACCTACCAGTAAAGCAATAAATGTCTTATACATAAAAATAAATTGATATTCGTTAAGTCTCGCTAAAACTCGAGAACGGCTGGACCGATTTGAACTATTCTATTTTTGGTGTGCTCAGGTTCTTCGGTTAGTTCAAGGCAGGTTTAAAAGTATAGAAAAACAAGATTTTTAGTGTATCTAATGTGGACCTCTAGGAGATCAGCCAAACTATAATAGATATCGAATTGCCCTCATACCAAAAGTTATTCAATGTAATGAGCATAAACCGCAGGTACTATTGTTCCCCTTATATTGATTGGAAAACATAATATTGCAGAACGTCTGCCGGGTCAGCTAGTAAATAATAAATTAACGGTAACACACTTATACCCCCGCAGTAGGACAAATCAGGCCCTATTACCCGAGAACAAAAAATCATTTGTCACATAAATATCAGCCCCGGCCGAGTAATTTATAATTCCATAAATAAATAAGGACTCTCTTATAACTCTCTTATAAAAGAGAGTCCTTACACAAAAGCTAAAAATTACCAAGTGTGACGAATTCCCGCAGTTTCTTGTTCCAAGGTTAGCTTTGTTGGTGCATATGTTTGGCTTTGTTGGTCCATCGCAATAAATATGCATTGTGAGACTGTCAACTTACCAGGTTTATCAGCTTTGCACGAAGTCTAAACCCTTTAAATTTAGGTAACTATTGTTTCCATTGTTAATTTGTATCGTACATATAATATGTGTATTTGATTTCATGAATTAAAATAATTATCATTATTGTGCCACTTATTCTATCGTGTTCCCACACTACCTGTAGGTTGCCTGGTACACAATAACATTTAGCATTCCTCTGCCTCCAATAAAATTAATACCTACGACATTGTCGTAAGTTCCCACAGTTTGTTATTTCATTTTCTAAGGTTCCAGACTAGTTCTCTCAAATATGAAATTTATTTTCTACTAGCTGACCCAGTAGACGTTGTGCAGCATTACAATATCATCAAATCAATCAATAAAATAATAGTACTTGTGGTAAATGGTCCATATATTACACAACCTAAGCTATCCTGAGCACACCAAAAAAGTATTGTGTGCATCGGTCCAGCCGTTGTCGAGTTTTGTGATTAGCAACAACACATTTGGAGTTTCATTTTTATTTATAAAATAAAACAAATTAATACTTCTGACCTACCTATGGAGTAAAGTTGCTTCTGCAAAATATCTACCTACTCGTTTTAAGCTAAATTAGGCCGTTAGAAAGCCTATAGGTATCTAGACCCCGTGGGAAACGTTCCCGTCAGCGTCCAACCGAGTGAGTGGCAGATCATACCTCTTAGCAGTGATCAGATATCTTCAGGTTGCACTTATAACATAAAATATGAATCGTGTGTTGGAGATTGGAGGGTTGAGTTGAATTTGAGGTAAAGGCTGGATCATTCTCGTACCAAAAACTAATCAATGTTGATATTTTCATTATTAGTAATTATCTTGCGTTAGAAGCCTTGAAGTCATTTTGGCAACATTATCAAGCTATAAAAGTAATAACACGTATTTATAAAATACCTCTGCTATAATTATTTATCTACCTAAAAGTAACTATTTTCAGGTTATAGTATAATAACTTTTAATTGGGACTAGAATTAAAACACCTATGCATTTACTTAAATGACACCGTCGAGGCTAGGATTGATGAAAATGACAGTAATTTAGACGTTGGACCCTATATGAAATGACAAACAGAAAAGAAATACTAAAAACAGGTACCAACCAAAACTAGCAACTCAATTGTGCCAACATGCCTAGTTGAGCAGTTGATATGGAGAGCGAGATAGCCTCTATTTTTCAGGATCACCAATATGGCGAAATTTCAAGTTTCTCGCGATTTCTATCTGACAGACGCCTACTCAGTTGTCTATTTATTCTACATCGTAAATAAGTATTGTTAATTGTTGAATAAGGTTACGTTTTTCATTTTTAAGCACAAGTTACAATAACTGTCATAACACTATCATTGCAATAACATCAAGCAGAGTCGAAATACGAGTAAAATAACTAGCCGATTCACTGCACACCTCTTTAGATACATAAAAATTAAAATAATGTAGCTGGCGGGCGAAATAAACAAGTGAGGCCAGAATGATCAAAACACTAGAAGGAACGCGATTGTTTGACGCTGGGCTCGCTGGCTGGGTCACTAAATGCGCGGTTTGAATGGACTTTGTCTTCCGTATAAAAAATATAACTGCACGGTGACAACTGCGTTGAATAATTGTAGCGGGTGAGAGCGCGCGAACCGCTGAAGAGAAGTCTGCCGATCGAATGCCGCCGCGCCCGCCGTCCGCAGGGCGCAGCCGAGCCAACCCATTCGTTGTTCTTCAGCTTACGTCAGACTGTTCGACCGGCACGAGGGGAGCCCGCGCCCCGCGAGCCGCGTGCCGGGCGAGGCTATTTGATATCCCGCGCTTCTGTGGAGGGACGTGAAGTGATCGTCTCATTCTCATGACGCCAACAGTATTACATTCCACGGCGCACACTTCGTTAGCTTGCACAGTGTCGTCGCCCGGACTGCCTGACCTAAGGAACCCACTTAACAAAGAAGAGTTACAAAGTCCACAGTGGCATGGCCATGTACCTATTTAATCACATCCCGTGTTCTAAAATTGTGATTAGGATATTGCATTGAACTATAATAGTATTTTGATTAAATCGAACGTTGTTTCGACGAAAAGGTTAGTGCAATTTGATGAGATAATTATAATTACGACAAAAGGCGTGGTAGGTAGGTATGGTCGTGTTTTATTGCATGCGTAATGGCGTCGTCTGTGTAGAAATACTAGAGATTGATTATGACGAACTACATTGTGCTCTATGAAGATGTGAATATTGAGTAAGATGGACAACATTGCGTTACGTTATTTTCGTATGTCACAATACCTACTAATTAGATGGAAATAGTAAATACCTAAAACTTGCAATAGGATGTTGTTAAAATATAGAAACGGCGTGTTAACTACTAAACACAAAACAGGTTACTACGGGTTAGGAGTAAGGTTTATAGTATAGTATCGTCTTGGGAGTTTCAATATTTGTTAATCTTAAATAGTTCTTTCTTACATATATCTATTTCTGCTTGAGTAAGTACCTACCTACATAATAATTCATTATTATAGGTGCCTATAATAACGTTAAAAGTGGTGCTTTTATTCGCTCACTGCTCGAGCTAAGCAAGTGGACGAGGACTTACTATTAAACAATAATCTTTTAAAATGATTGGGATTCGAAGGTATGTATGTAGTAGAATTATACAGTAAACGCAAAATAGATCGTACCTATCGCTAGGCATTGTTAAATTATCACTGTAGGTATCGTTTAGGTACCTACTAGTTTGGAATTGTTTGCGCAAAATGTACTATTGCTACTTTTATTTCTGCTTTGTTTCCATAAGATTAGCATAAGATAAACGACACATCACTTCATCATTCGAAAATGTAACAGGCAATGTTTAATTCCTACTATTCCGTTGTAGAGTTCAGTCACTCTCAGAATAATATAATTCATACACGATAATACTAGATACGTACTATACGTATAATACTGATACTGTTGTTTCGTTTCCCGTTTTTGCGCTGCGCTCGGACGGGGCGCGCCAGCCGCCAGGCGGCCGCCATTTTGTATTTGTTCACTCGTTCTGTCGCTGGGCCGCTCCGATTCCTTTTTCATTCGGTTGACGTCGCTCGCTAGATACGAAGGCAAGGAGAGAGCTAGCACGACTCCGGCGCGCGGCGTACTTGTCTGGCCAGCTATTGTGTATTGTTAATGTGGTTAACATATTAGTGATTATAATTTACGGTTTCATAGACACAAAAGGTATAATAATGTTCTCAGTTTTAAACGTGTTACCTACCATTTTAGCTAAGTATTTTCGTAACGTGGTATTGCAGTGCAATACATGCGTATGCTTCAATTCAATCGGACGACAAGATGGCGGGCGGTGTCAAATTTAGATTTAATTGTATTTTCTCTTGATTCTCATTTAATTCTAAGTTTTCGCAGTAGATATTTTCTTATTACCTATCTACCTTGTAGAACTTGTGTTATAAAAATTATTCCATGTTGTCGAAATTAATGCGAGGTGGCAATCATAGGATTTACTTTGATAAATTGTGATACCATTTGATTAGTGAACTTGTGTCCTAGTATTTAGAAAAATTTATACTACTATTCATGGTTGGTAGGTAGGTATGTATCCATAGATTTCTAAGTTTTATTATTGTGCTTCAAATCTTTATTTAAATACTGAGATATATAAATATATTAATATCACCTGTATGGCTAAAAAGATAATTAAACCCGTTGTGACGTTTGTCATTAGAATTGTGAGATTTTTATTATCTTCTATAGACAGTAAGTAATACAAATTTTAATAAATGAATGGAAATTAATTGTACGCCGCCGCTATGAATTTCGAACTGTTGGTTTAAACCGATTGTGCAGTTTTGATTATAATATAGAGATGGTGTCAAACAATCGCATCTCGACTGTAACTATCACCTCGTAATACATTGTAAAGACGTCATAGATAGTATTTCTTTGATTTTGCATATTCCATTTCTTAGAATAAGACGGTCATGCGAGGTTACTTCGTGGAAGATGACTGTCAAATTGGGCATATTATATTGTACGTACTAGGTATCCACGTTATTTGCCGTAATTATGTACACCTAAACCCATAAAATATGTTATAACGAAAACAGGTAGGTAGGTATATATGTATTTCCCTAATGTTTGTTATACTTACCTAGACGGCCGATTTACAACTGTTGTTTTTTAAATTACACCATTAACCTATTTTATAAAAGGCTTGACTTTACATTAGGAAATCAAATTAGTTTTTTATAATTAGGCAGTTATATTAAACCAATTTTTAACCCTAATATTGCCCCAACGCAGCATAGATTACCAATCCAAATCGCATGCAGGAAGACCAGGGTGTGGTAAGAGACAACAGAAGTCAGCTGCTTGGTGATAAGGCTTTACGGAAGGATTCATATTTTTTTGTGAAGACCGTCTGGGCTCTCCAGTTCTCTCTCCTGCTCACTCATCCACCGCCCCCATCCTTCTTCAGTCACCCGTCCTGAAACAGTACATTATTGGTGTGTCTGGGGTCGGTTAGTGTTGTTATTGATTCCGGTTTCTTCAGCGGTGTATAGCTTCCATTCTGTCCTTCTGTCTTTATCTTCCCCGCGCGTGCGGGTCTATCACTTCGCAGACAGTGCGTTAGTGACATCCCAGCCAGGTGGTGTTAATGTTCATTAGCGGCGGTGATCACTTACCATGAGGTGACCCCGTCTGCTTGTTCGCCTGCATATAATATAAAGAAAATACTCAAATGATTAATTTAATAGTAATACTACCTAATGTTCGCGAGTTCATCCCTACTATCAACCCCTACCCTACCGTAACTATTGTATGTGGTTCCAATGGAATTACCTGTCTACACTCAAACTTTTGTCGTAATTTTTTTTCGTTTATTTAGGGGAACGTATTTTGAATTTGAATGATCATGCTCCTGATACTTTTGGTCGATGCTGTCCACTCACTTTTATTCAGTAGGTAGGTAGTAACCTTCACCTCAAAAAGGTATTGTTAGAACCAGTTTCGTACGTATTGTTAAGTAAACTCATTAGTAACTATAGTGCACTAATCGTAGTGTGTCGCTGATGAATTGCTACTACGTAATAAATTAACGTTTTCCACTATTTACCGGTTGCTTTTTATATTTTCCACTAATCCATATGCATCGCAGTAATAGCACGATGTGGAATGAAAATAGGTACATTGGAACAATTATTACAGTCTCAGCAACTAAAGTTAAATTGCTGGACACTGGTAATTGTTTATTTGAGTGAAGTACTCAATAACTTTACAGAAAAAATAGCAAATTAGTATTAATTATTGTAGTGTTCAGAACCGTGATATGCCACATCAACTACGGCGATGAGAAGAGGAAGGAGAAGGGAGATAGTCTATTGATGTCAGTTTCCGCGTTATTTACAAAGCCCAGTCTTAGCTAACTTTAGCTGGCAAACTTAGCAACCTTACTCTAGCTTTCTTTCCAATTGATTTACGACTTTAACTTGTTTGTCCTCTGGGGAGCTTCGTTGTAACTAGTCACGATATCAGATTACTGAAACGTGAGCTACGAAAGGATTTAGTGATTTTCATTACTAAGGAGGTTAACTCACTTAATCCCATTGTTCCATAGAAAGTTTTAGATTTGGCCGATTACGATGCAAGCGATATAAAAATAGTAGGTTACGAAAGATAAAAAACTGCTAGTAATGAATCCTTAACGTGGTAAAGTGAGAAATGTTTTTTTTTCTGAAAATCCATTAATTTACGTCCTGCTTAGGTTTCTGTTTCAGTTTCTCAAAAATCGACTTTTTAACGTGACTGTAAAAACAGTATTTTCCGCGTTCAAAACCGCGAGCAACAAATATTTTTTTATTATCGTTGAACACGCATTTAAAAAGAAGTAATACAATGACATGAATGTTATTCGAGTTAGATAAATTATAAAGCATCCGGCAAAAAAAGAATTCTGAAAAGTCTGATTTCGTGTAGTTTCTGATTAAGACACGATCGTAAACCCAACTCCATAAAGTCTAACCCCTATAATTATGTACGATATGAGAAACATTAGTAGGTAACTGATATAACAAAGTTCGCTCAGGAGTTTGGAAAAGCACGATCCGTCCATTACATACTCGTACTGTACCCATAAATAGCAATTTTTTTTCGAATCTGTAATATTATTCATTTAATAAAAAAAGTTTGTGAATCGATTCTAATTCGCCAGTTGCTAGAAAACGTAGGGTTACAACCGGTTTTGTTGGTGTACGAGTATATGTCATTGTAACAGTTTCGTAAATAGTTGCAGATTTTATTTGAGGGTAATTCATGTCACTTGATATTTGATATTGTAGTGATTTATATAAATAGGACATTGTGAAATTAATAACATATGTTTAAGACATGCTGTCATCCAAATTCATTGTTATTATCCGTAAAAGTTTCCAATAAATCACATTAAATTCACATGGTAATAAGAGTTTCGCCCATCACCAGTTGTAGTTCCATTGAATTGGTTGAGTAGAATGTAGAATACACTCTATATTTTCATATAAACTGGAGCTGCATGGTGGGGCAGTTCAAACATGTCAGTGACGTCAAGATCGACTTTGCTAGATCTATGGATCCACTTAGGGATCCGCTTGCGAAATATATGTTATACGAGATATTTCTTGTCCCCTTCTTGTCAGTTAAACGGTTGCATCCGAAAATCTGTATATCACCATAACAGTAGCATATATAGCGAATTACGAATTATTATGGAGAAGTACGCCACAGGTTACAACCGGTTACTTAGTTATTATGGCAACTACGGAACAGTCCATTACGCGTGGCCTGACCTGGCCTAGTCTTTTATATGGCTGAGCTCATATATGTGCTGATTCAGATATGTTAATTAAGTTCTCATACTTAGTAGCTACTTAGGAGAACCGTCGTAAAATAAAGACCATTTTAGAAATTTTTAAGTACAGATATTTTCCACTCATCGTTGATACGAGACAGTGGATAAATTACGTACATTGGTAATGGGCAAAATACTATACTGTTCCGTTCCGTATTAGAGGGGGTAACGGCTTTCGTCATGTATGACATGTGATGTAGCTTGAAGTAGTAGGATTGTCACACTTTAAATAGGTATAGTAAAGAAGCGCTCATAGCATAGCGGTGATGTCGATGTAATCGGGCGCAACAAGCAAAGGCGGACGTGTGGGAATTGGATGGATTGACAGCAAGTGGCAAAGATATTATGAGCACCTGCGTTCTTCTGAGTGTACGAAAGCAGTCAATTCCTGTTGTTATCGACAGATGGCAGTTGTTAAACGTCGGATGCCTTCGAGTGGCTAGAAAGTCCTCTTACACTTAGTTTGTTCGTAGGCCCCTCTTCGGATCACATTGAAGCAGCGTGTTGGAATATGCTCTACGAGGCCTCCTCGGTTATTAGCAGACATCGGGGTTCGGTAATGGGTTAAATGGGTTAAAGTCAATAAATTATTGCATCTATACCAAGTCGTACTTTTGAAAAGTAACTTCCTACTAACAGACACGGCATATTATTTTAAGTAGTATTATTTCATGGTATCTTTTCCATTGGTTTTTGTATAACTATTATTTTGTATAATCTGAACAAAATTGTTTAAAGAATATTCGCAATTGTCTAACATATTAAACCTACTATTCGACTCAATACTAAAATTGTGGAAGCGTCAAGATGTTTTTATTGTATTCAGAAATTTTATGAATGTGTATACTGAAGTTGAATTTTTTTTGCTAGTAATTCAATTGAAGCACAGCTACAGACTTATTTGAGGCTTATCTATGTAAAAAATATACGACGTTATGTCGTTCTTTGTAGTACATACGATAGTATTTAAAAGTCGATAGCTAAAGATTGATACAAAGTATTTTTGTTTTTGAAGGATTAGTTATTCGGCTAAGCTTATGAATGTTTTGCTAAAATAACCGATTATTAAACAGTAAATCACAAAATGAAGTGTTTTCTCTTTTATAAAAATCAGATAAGTGAACATATATTTTATTTGACTTTTTGTGGATCGAATAGTTATGGACAATTAGTAATATTTTTATTTTAATATGCCACTTGATTCAGAAGTTAAAACGATTATTCTACGTTCTTTATTTGATAATATAAATATAATATAAAATGTAAATGGCAAAACTGTTTTTTTTTTTTGTTTTGCGTTGATAAAGAACAGCAGCTGCACAGTTGCTTAGCTGAAAATTATTTTATTTTAATTCGCTCGCTCGCATTATTAGATAGGACTTATTATTCATTTATTTGGATTAAATAGGTAGGTTCCTTTTGTGTGGATCTACAGAACCGCGTTTTAAGCTTGTTTTCAGTTTAAAACTAATTAACCCTGTTCGTGGTACTGTATTGAAGGTTTCCAACCCTTTTGAGTCAAGCGGGCCACTTTATTCAGTCAGTCCTTGAAACTAAATATTACGTGGTCACTCTAATACTACATCGTCCAGATAATCACCTGAGTGCCTTGATTGAAAACTTTACAAATGCGAAAGCTTTTGCTTAAATTTTATTTAAAGGCCTTTACGCCTCTACTGTACTCTTTTCACCAAGACTCGGGTATTTTTAAACACTAGTAAATAACCGTTTACTTTTTAAAATTTCTATTATTTTTATTTGCATCGAATGTATGTTTGTTATATGTAAATAATCTGATTACAGCCAACAAAATGGATTTGGAGTACGATCGAAAGTTCGAGGAGATGAAGAAATATATCCCATTTTTGGAGAGTATGATAACAAGACTAGAAAGTACAAACAATGGAGTTAAAAACCCTCGTAAAGCTCAACTTGATAAAATTAGATCACTAAGAGATTTACTTATAGACAAGAAAAAAAGGTGAGAAATCATCAATAAACGCTGTGTTTATTTGTATATTTGTTTTGTTACTTTTTAAAATGTGAAATAAATAATAATATAAACATTTTAGAATGAAGATGGAAAATTTGCTAAAATGCGAACAGGTTCTGGTTAATTTGTATGCGAAAGTAGAACAGGTATGTCTCCTAATATTTATAATTTGTTATTATAATATTTAAGTTAATACCGTATTTTAACTTTAATTTATATAATTTAAGCGGGACTCAATGGCGCAAACCAAAGAAGATAGTACTGAACAAACTCAAAAGGAAAAAAGTGATTTGATTACTGTTAGAAACAAACTAAAGTCGGTAGTGTCAAAGCTACATGATGATGTCCCAGAAACTCTGCCTGAAATTGCGAGAGCGACAAATACGGAAGTGGTGTGTACACCAGGAAGCAAGGAACCAGCTTTGTTTCAACGACGACCAAATAAGGCATCACCAATCCGACAACCGTCATGCAGCCACAGTGATGATAATTTATTAAGTAGTAAGCGTCATTATACACGTGTACTTATGTCCCCGGACCATAAAAATAAAGAATGGTCGGCAAATCCTGATGTTACTAGTGATAAACCACTTTTCAGTCGACGGTCACCTAGAAGATCCCCGCGAAGATATTCACCGTCATATAAAAGGGAAAGGAAAAAGTCTTCCAAACAACGGTCTAAATCAAGCCAACAATCAAAAGACAATCTTAATATTACATTAAAAGTGCCACAAGAAAGTTTAGGTTCGTTAAATACAAAAGACATTTTGTCTAGGATTATTAATTGCAGTGACAGTGATGTGGATATTGATACTTTACGTGGACTGCGATCTCAGATTCTTGGTGAATTAAAACAAACGGGAACTAAAGATGACATATCGGATTTAATCTTAAAATCATATAAAAGGAAGGAAAAACGTCATAAGAAAAATGTCGAGGTAGAAGAAGGCGAACTATCGGATAGTGAAAGTGAAGCTATAGAAAATATTTATGGCAGTCTTGTTGTGGTCAATCAAGGTGAAGGTAATTCAAATATAAATAAAAAATCAAGTGATAAGAAACAGCCAAGGAAAATTCAAATTTGTCTAGTCATAAATTCAGATAAAGAGAAAGATAGCAAAGTCAATAACCAAACGGTGAATACAACTCTTGATATTACTGATTTCGAGACATACACAGAGACAGAAACTGCAAGTAAATCTGCTCCCATAACGGAAAATAAAGCAATTAATGAATTAACAAAAGAAGAATTAAAAGAAAAAGGAAAAAATACATTTGTGGAGAAAATTAACAGCTCCCTAAACGTAGTAGAAGGCAATTGTGAATCTTCCAAGAAAGATACTAACCAAATAGAAAAAGAACAGATCTCACCGCAGGAAAAACCTTTAACTGATTTCAAATCTTCAACCGAAGCATTTAAACCGAACTTTTATCAACCTGCCATGGAGGAAAAGACGAACCCTGAGGAATCCAGTGTTAAGCTTTTAAGTAAATCATCGAATGAAGGTATTGTTACGCAGAAAGATGAAGCTACTGATAAGCCAACAGAAGATATTAAAGATATTGAAACTCCTGATAAATGTGCCAAAGCTAAAATACAAAAAGTGGTTGTATCAGAAATAGACATCTTGCAAGCCCTGAAGAAAGAAATATTAGGAGAAACAGCAACAATACCTATGTCTGAGATAGTCACACCACTTTTGCACCAACCTAAAATTATGAAAGTTGCAAGCGCCAATGAAATAGTATCAAAAAAAAGAATCTCAATCGAAAAATATAAAGAAAAATCAGTATCATCTGTAAAACAGCCACTATATAATTCTGCTAAACGACGATCGTCTTCAAAAGATGATAATGCGAAAAAGCAGAGCCTGAAATTAACTGAAAAAGAATGCGAAAGATTTAATTTTCCGGTTAATCTGTCACCAGTTGAGAGTTCTGAAGATGAAGACAAACGAAGTTGGGATATTGAATCTAAATATGGGCCTTCTAAATCATCCAAAACAGAAAAAAATGATAAATCTTCTGTGGATTTTGAGTTCTTGCATGGATCCCCTGAATCACCTGATGCACAAGATGATGATAAATCTTTAGAATTTGAATTTCTTCATGGTGATTCAGCTCCCAAATCACCTGATCATGAAGATTTCGCTGATACTGGTATAAGACCACCAGTTATTATTCCAAGTGACCCTGTTAAGATTACTGTTCCTACTTCTAAAGCTGATATAGATATGAGAACTTTAAATCCGTTAGTATCTCCGGTTTCGCTTGATGGTTCTAGAAAAACTATCCGGTCCCCTTCATTTACAAAAGTCCTTGAATCTACTTGGAATGAGAAAGGTAACATTAAAGAAAATGTCAATAAATCCATACCAGAACATCGGATGGGAACAGAATCCAATCAACCTACAGCAAAACATAGTCCAAATGCTTACGTAAATGACTCGGAGAGAGCGCCAAGACCTATTACGAGTTACTCAAACGTACCTCTTAGTATATCGTCAAATATACCTCCTCTTATGTCAATAAATGCAAATATAAATTCACTCATGACGCAAATACCCTTAATTTTGAATCCTAGTATGGTACCAAATATAACGCCAACCATGACTCCTGGTTTGTTGCCAAATTCTAATATGACGCCGAGTAGGATAATACCTGGAATGAATCCAATGATGACTCCTATATTAACACCGAATGCCAGGTCTTATGAAATGACTCCACGTCCAAATTTTGACATTGATGACTATACTAATCAAAAACACGTCTATGCTCCAACATTCCCTTCATATGACCCACATGAGTTTTCGGAGAAAGATTCTCATCAAACTAATGAATGTTCCAAATGGGAAGATCGGAACCACCGCAGTACGTCTATACAACGAGATATCGATTATCATAGAAATAGAAATGACAGGTTTGTAGGAGACAAAAGATTAGACAGTCCACAAATTCGAATGGAGTGCCCATCAACACCTAACACTTCCTTTGGCAGGCTAGAGTGTCCCTCAACACCTAACCCTTCATTTGGTAGAATGGACTGCCCGCCAACACCTAATCCGTCCTTTGGTAGGATGGACTGCCCGCCAACACCTAATCCGTCCTTTGGTAGGATGGACTGCCCGTCGACACCTAATTCGTGCTTTGGTAGGATGGACTGCCCGCCAACACCTAATCCGTCCTTTGGTAGGATGGACTGCCCGTCAACACCTAATGCGTCCTTTGGCAGGATGGACTGTCCGTCAACACCTAATCCAA
>DWKC01000454.1:0-12782 GCA_018249195.1 Racta chiria
TTGTGGGTTATCTATAAAATATAGACATATACCATCGTAGATCTTTTTAAGGTGCATAATACTGTAGTACATTATTTTGGTCTATTTCGTAGGGTTCAGCCAGCGTTTGAAATATAAGCGAGTTACGATAGGCTGGCGCAGCAGGGTGCGAATTAAACGATGAAAACCTATTAATTACTTTTATTATCTAATTAATTTATATTATTTAAATTTAAATCTACCTAAAACTAAGTGTGAGACCGGCCAACAAGCGCAAAAATGTGTTTATTTACGACATCACATTAGAAAGCCCTGAAATTATCAGTGTTTCGCTACTATATTATGTTATTGTATGCATGTAAACCTTCCTCTTGAATCTCTCTATCAAAAAAAAACCGCATCAAAATCCGTTGCGTAGTTGTAAAGATTTAAGCACTTGGATTTATTGTCTGTTTGTTTGTCTGTGTTTAACTTTATCGATTTGTCTGTGAGTTCGTGATCCGATTTTGATTAATATATTGCAGTAGACTTGGGTTACCGGTTTATTTAAAACGGTTTTACAAATAAAAAATCCTCGTCCATTTAAAGAACCCTAAGTACCGTAGCGAAGAGAGGACAATCAGTCATTTGATAAACTATTGATCAGTCGTTCCCGTGGAGACGAAAGCATACTTTTTGGGCTTTATTTCCTCTCTTATCCCAGCCAAAATTTGACTAAGAGTTGACCTATGTAATAGCCTTTCTTGCAATTATGTCTCTAGACATCTGCAATTCTATCTAAACATTTGAAAGATCCTCCAACTTGCCAACTGCAACAATAAATAGAAAATATTTGCAATATAATAAAAAAATGTATAACTACAATTTTGTCCAAAAAAAATTTTTATATATTAAAACATACGTAATGTTTAACACAACCTGGTCAAATATCATAAAAAGTTCTACATATCTTGAACACCCTATATTGCTTTCTACTTTATTGTAAATTTTACACAATTCTTAATCAATGTTGATCCTATTTAAATACTTATCTACTGTATATTCTTTGGTTTATACTTTTTCAAGTTTTATGAGCTTATGTCATGTTAATTTTACTAAACAGTCAGCAGTCTTGTTTCTTTAAAGATTGGAGTGGTAGATATAACTAAATCAGATTTGTCTTTGTCTTCTTTTGATTAATCGAAATAATATCTTTTGAGTTTATTTCCTTCAAGAATATTGTATGATATCTGCAATAATAAAATAAACTTTATGATGACATATACACAGAGCACAGATCATAGCAAGCGAATCACTTACAAAATAAAAATAAATATTTGCAAATAAATATTTGCGTCTATAAGTATCCCGTCATTCAAGCAGAAGTTAAAGCTTTAATTTTTCAGGTGTACTAGAAAAATCCATCGATAATACATTCTTAAAACAAGAACTGAGAAGTATAGTTGAATTAGTGAATTTTACTAAAATTGTACCTACTTGAATTCTTAAAATATTGTATTAATTCTCAATGTAAACTATGAAAAACATTAAAAGAATATTTGTTATTTGTACCCTAAGTGGTAAGAATTAATATGACATCTGTAAATTAATTTTTCTCCATGCCAAACTTCCACAATTTCTACGTGAGATATATTAACGCTCGCTGTCGCCGGGTACATCGAAGCACGCCCGGGACCCCGCTCGATGCAGCGAAGCTCGCCCGGGAATGCCCGGGATTACGTTCGATGCAGCTCACTCTCGTAATGTTTGAACTGTGTGAGTGCACGACATGTATTTGATTTCTGTCGTGTTTTTATCCTTTGTCATCGGCCCTGTTTGTGTACTAGCGACTGATCGAATAGGGTTGTCAGTGTTTCGTAGTAACTGTACGAAGTATCTGCTTATTATAGCCGGAAGCGATGTCCGTGTCGAAAATATTATACAGAGAATAAATTGAAGGGATAGAATTTTGTAGGTATTCTGTACTTTTATTTTTTTATATTTATTGCTTAATATTACTTCGACGTTTTGCATGTAGGTATGCTTTCAAAATGGCGCTATTCATGTTATACATCTGTATAGCACACAGATTTATTTGGACCGTTTTATGTAAAATAATGCGATAGAAAAAAATGCGTATTCGGTTTTATGTTCAATTTGTAAGGTTATACATGTTAATGTTAAAGACTAGCTCTCCGCTCAAACAAACTCACATAAAAATAAAAAAATAACATCTTTTAAAACGATTATTTATTTAGTTTTTGTTTCCATTTAATATAAACGTATATCTATGAGTATAAACAATCCGCCAAAAATTTTCCATAATTATAATTTCAGTAGTTTAGCCACTTGATCTGATAATTCTACGAGGGCTCCTCTTATCGGCAGGAATAGTAAACAGTTTTCAACGGTACCAGCAGTCGTTAATTCATATCGGAGGCATAATAACTTTTAACACTTTATATTATATACCGTGTTCACACTGCAGTGGAAATCTAGTGGCATCCCTAAAAATTACAGGGATGTAGCAAAATTACACGGTTTCTATTTTTGAAAAAATCTGTTTCCAACTTTTGCTTTGTAGTTCCAACGGAAACTGTTTACAGTTTTGTGTTATAAACATGTATTCGGAACGGTGCGTTCAAAAAGTAATTATCCAACTCAAACTTTACAGAACGAACTGCAGACGAGTGGGAATATCAGAAAATCCTTTGAGCGAGCAAATAAGTGCAATAAAACACCAATAGCTTTTAAATATTTTATTTCTGTGTAACCTGTAATATTAAATCTCTGTTAAATATACAAATGTTTATTAGTAAAGCTTTGTTTAATGATTATCGACGTATGTATATATACGTATATACGTACATATAAGATTATGTTTCGGAAGCACGCAAGCGTTCAAGAATTCATCAAGTTGACGTATGGCCAAGATGGCGGAAAAAAAAGAAAAAAAGGTTAAAGAGTAGTCAGTCGGCTATTCGGCCTTTTTTTGTTTCACTATATTGCTATTGATAATATAAGTTACTTAATTAGTTATTAAATTTAGTTGTTATAAATATATGTAAGAAATAAAATAATCTGATCGATTTTTTATAAATCCTGACACTATTGAAGCTAAGGAAGACTGTTGAAAGCTACAGCTTCCAAGGCCGGAGGCATGTCTACGCTATATTGTTCTTTCAACTGCACGTAGACGATGATCAATCAAAATCCGCCGAATACATTGAAAGTTCGAATTCAATTTGGTTGGAAAACAAAAAAACTGCGTAACAAACAACTGCATAACATATAACTGTATACCACATCACTGCAAAGAAATGACTACACAAGCCAGCATATTTTTTTTTATTTGTGACTTTTTCATTCTATTCAAAATTAAATGCATTAATATTGTATATCTCTGTCAATTTATTTCGCATAAAATATACGTCATTTTAAAATCTATCACGCTATTTTTCAATAATTGCAAGCTTCCTCACGGACAAACTTCATCATGAACAGTCACATAATCTGCTCCTGTCGGGAATCGAATCCACGCACAAACACCGGGTGTCTCTATTAACATACAAAGTGACGTATCAACGTTATATACATAACATAGCTTTTCAGTATGAGCTTACTTACCATTTACTGACTGCGAAATGGCCTGTTAATTAATGAAATTTACTGGAAATGAACTAAGCCCTGTAGAAGGATTATTCCCGCTCCAGTACAATACGATTAACTTGGATTGGTGTGTATTAATCCTTATTGGGTGAAACATCCCAATTCAACTCTTTTTTATAGTGAACCCATCATTTGTCCTACTCAATTATTGTGTTTTACACTGCAATAGCTCTCTGGGCAAAATAACATTATTTGCTAACTTTTATCGAATTAAATTAGAAACAAAAATAAGATCTTTTTGGGAACTGGCTAGCGACTATCCTCTTGTTCGAGTCAGCCTCCAAACGTTTCGTCGTATTCCGGCTGGGGGCTAGAGAGCCAGTTCTCCTCTTTTTCTCCCCGTCCTTCAGTCATCCTCCTTGCCATTCTGCTTCTGTCACCCGTCAGGAAGCAGTGAATTGTTGGTGTGTCTGACGTCAGTAAACGACGTTATTTTTTAATGTTGCCTCAGCGATGTACTGCTTCCCTTCTTGCTATGCCTTCCCGGCAACGTGTGCAGCAGTGATCACTTACCCAGATGACATGTCTGTTCGTTTGCCCGCTTATAACATGATACAAATTATTTGCATTGCCCGCAATTTACTTAATTCGTCTCCTGCTAAAAGGAAAACGGAATTCAGCAACGAGTTCCGCTTTAACGTATAGGAAAAATATTGAGATCAGAACAGAAAAGGAGCATTGCAACTTTTGCCGCAAATATTTGCAAATTTGGCAGGGAGGTCTGACGAGACCGCCTATGTAACCCCACCATAACACAAAACTGCTCATGAATCAAATCAAATCAAATCAAAATCAAATTATTTATTTCGTCTTAGAAAAAAAAAAGCTTAAAAGCTCACTTCACGAAAGTCAAGAAGTTAACAATACCAAAGTCCTACCTTTATAGGTAGGTATTAATGAAATTAATAATAATAAATTGTAAAAAAAAAAAATCTATGATGTGTCTCGATAGACAGTACCTAGCTATCATCGGCTTTATAAAACGACATAAACCGAAGACTATGTACGCTAGTGTAGGCCGGAAGATGAAAAAAACCGTCGGAAATAAATCCCGTTACTCTATTGACCCGTTCTTTAAATGAACTGAGAGTGGTGTAAGCGCTCGCACCACGATACATAGATATGGTTATTTCCTACTTTACCTTGGAGGAAAGCCTACGATAATTAATAAGAAATCCCTTGTAGAAAAATTATTTTTAAAAATTATACTCTAATTAATACGCTGTACATATATTAAGATAAAGTTTCGGGCCGTCACCTTTATTTTTTAATGCTAGCATAAGTATACAATTATATATGTCTAAAATGTATATTATTTAATTTATTGTTAGTTAGAACGGCCTAAATCACATAAACTAATTAGCACATACAAATACTACACACACTAACACATACTAGAAAGACAAAGAAAAAAAAGATTAATAATAACTTAACAAAAATAAACGTTTCACAATATTGTAGGCGACAAAAAAAGTAAAAGTTCCTTCGGATAATATAAAAGCAACACAATTTGCAGAAAAAAGGAGATTAATATTATATGCTATAATGCTTATATATACCTATTTTTTAAATAATATACAATAATCATTGTGCAGAATTTTGTTGTTGAATTGTTTTCAATATTTCCAATGTTTCTGATCTCTTCTGTACATCTTAGTTATAACGATAGAATGTATCTCAGTAAGTGAATTTTTATAATTATTTTTGAGATTAATAATGATCTTAAACCTTAATATATACTGTAAATTAATGTACATTGTGAATACAATTACAATGGCAATAGATTAATCAGCGTAAAGTTTCAACTCGAGTGTTACAGCACTTTTAACAGGAGTTATATTAATTTTCTATAAGATATTTATTTTCTGTTTTGAAGGGCTTCATCAAAACTTTTAATAACTTGTTTTAAGTTTTAAACATTTAAAGTTTTGTACTCTTTATCCACGTATCAAAAGGATAGTAGCGATCACTGAAGATAAACTTATATCTTTAAAAGTTAGTCGCAAAGTAGCGCGTCAAAGAAGTTGTTTACAAAACCGGTTTTTGTTGCACCTCAACAAAAACAAACCTTTATAGGTTATGGTGACCGTATATGAATAATAAATGATTTTTGTTTTGAGTTTGAAATACTAACAGTCCAAGTAATTTTATTATTATTGTAAATTAATATTAGTATTTTAATCTTAATATAATGTACTTAGACATTAAAAAAAATGTATATATATATATATTTGCATGCTAATACATAGCTAAATGTGCGTTAAGTTTTAAGTTTACATACCACCATTGTTATACCACATTTATAGCGAATAAATTATTATAAATTATGAATTAGAAGATATAATTCAATAACAGCTTATCCTTGTCGAAAGTACATGAAGAAAGAAACTGAATAAAAAAAACGCGCAGCGTAACTGGTTACTGCTAAATATTACTACAATTCCTTCTTGGTTGGTAACGCAACCATCATACTAATCTAATGGTGAAATCGAATAAAAAATCGATGATCTCCATTTTCAATCAGTAGAAATTGCATTATGAAGAATAGAAGAGAAGAGTAAAGAAGAGTAGAGTAGAGAAGTGAAGATAAGAGTAGATAAGAGTAGAGATTAATTGTGGTATAAAGCCCGACACCAGGCGGGGGTTCCACGCACGTGGTTATCGGGGTCAGGCGGTGACGTCACAGTGTGAAATGTTACCAGCACACGACGATGCGGTTATTGGCCGCGAACTTCTATAACTGATACTATATCATACAATCCAATTTACGCAATTGCTTATGAACTTATTAATAAAGAAAAAACAATTTTTATTTGTTACCTATTTTGGTATAGGTCATAATGTTGCGTTCTGTTTATTGAATCAAGGTTCAAGAAACCTTCTAAGACAATTATAATTAATACACAAAAGTAAGGAATTTAGACTTTAGACGCGGGAAATAAGGCCAATTATGTTATTATTAGGAAGAAAAAAGGAATTTAGACTTTAGACGCGAGAAATAAGGCCAATTATGTTATTATTAGGAAGAAAAAATAGTGTCTTTGGCAATGTGATGGTTAATCAATTTGAGATGTGTTTTTAATGAATAAAAAACTAAAGAAATGATTCCTATTCAGTAAGTAGTGGCGGTCCCCATATTGTTATATACATATGTTCTATTCATACTTGCAGGAGCGACGCGATAAAATATCGCATAAAGATTCCGGCATGAAAATGCATTTTCAGCATTGCTTAACGTGTTCGTCAAAATTTCACAAATCGTAAAACTAACACCACTGCTGCACGTAACACACACTAATATTTAGAACATGAACACAAAAATCCTTTCGCGCCATCGATTCGCGCCTAATTCAAATCAGCGGCCGCGCATGCGCCATTTTGTTCGCAGTAAACATGTCGAAGTGTTGCCATTATTTTCCACTTTTCCTGCACACTCCCGTTCACCCTGTTAGTCGCGATTTGCATAACTGTCTTCGGCGTACATTGCCATATTTATGGAATATATTTTAGCTTTTTGTGTAAGATAATGTTTATTGAATAGAAATATATCGAATGGGCCAGATATAATGGTGTTGACATAACATGATATTGAACATTTTTTCTACATTTTATTTCATAACATTTTATTTAATTCATTCATTAACATTTTTATATAATACTGGTAACTGTAAGAAACAAAAACAGTAACAGTCTCTGTAAAACAGAAACAATAGATGTCGATCCAGGCTTACTATAATACAACAGTGAAAACGGCATTAAACAATTTGAACCAATAGTCAGCCGTTTTTAGCTCAAAATTACAAACAAACAGACAAACTGATAAAGAGACAAAAAAGCAAAAAACATTATTTTCAGTTCTACTGCTTAGTAAATAATCACGTTTTCTCCCAAATATCTTCGAATTTAATTTATCTTACATCTTACAAATCAAAATGTGTAGGTATATATTATAATTATTTACGCTTAGTGGTCTATCGTTCTGAATTTTATAGCGTTATTTTTCTTTTTTTCACAGATTGGTGTAGGCCGCACGGATAACCCCGGCCAGCCTCCGCCACACGCCGCATCAATAAAACCAACCAAAAGCCACGAAATCCTCAAACCAAAGCCTCCAGTCATATCTTTCGTTTCAAAAATTAATAATATAAGCACTATTTTTTAAACCTTTTAACGATAAAATTAAATCAAGATAGTATACGCAAACTCCCAAACAGTACAAATTAATTTAAGTCTGAAGTGATCGGTATTTACAAATAAAAAGCCTTCAAGAGCGAAGTTTAAGAAATAATCTATCGACGACCAGTATTTAAACGTTCCAAAATAAATAGTTCGTTAAACGAGTGCACAAAATATTTTATTGTTATTTAACAAATTAGTAACGAACCAATTACTCGAGCATTTTCTATAAAGTCAGCCAAAGATTTTTATAAGCCCATAGCTATAAGACTCTAGTTAACTGCCTGTTATTAAGGATTTTTTACATAATTTATTTCATAGCGACAAAACGAAGATATTGTGATTAGTGTAGTGTCAACCGGTGTGCCGTATAATCGTAACTTAAGTGCTATTTAGTATACTTCGGACGTAAGATAACAAGTCAGGTTTAAAGTACAAATTAACAAGTTCCAGTGCAGTTCCGAGTGTTCAGTACAACGTAAATAGACTTAGTAGAGCTTATTTTTGTATTAAGATTGGAAGCGACAGATCGAAAGCAAAGCGATGAGGTGGCGTCGAGGCAATGCGCCATGAGCGAAACGCTCAGAGGCGACGCGAGCGCGGACAACGCGCACCTACCGCCTTTCTCGACGTTCGGCGAGATGGCCGACGAACATCGAATACTCACAGCCGACACTCGGCTTATCGACCCCGCCTGGGAGTACTACGAGAGACACGGCGACACGGTGTCCGTGATCGCCAGCCAGGCGCAGTACCGACCCTGGGAATCGATGCCTATCACCGTCAACTCGAAGGATGCGATACTACGAGCCGGATTCGCATCCCCGCTCGAGTATCAGTCGGTAACATTGCAGCCTATAGCTAACAAGCTGCCGTCCTTCCAGAGTCAATTCCAAACGTTTCCAGAGACGACAGTCATACCGGAGACAGGGTTGCCGAGTGTTACCCCCGTTCCGGTGACAGCGAGCCCGACGCCAAGCGCGAGTCCTAGTCAGTTAACCCAACTCACGCAACTTACCACACCCTCGTCTCCGGCCCATTTAACGACATTAGCACAAGTGACACCCCTATCTACCACTCTTACCACGCTCTCGCCAGTGAACGCTACGACATTCCATACGCTAACGGCAGTTAATGCCCGAAGTTACCCCCTCGTTCCTGCTCCTTTACAAGCCAGAGAGCTGACGCAAGTCACGGGTCAGGCGTACATCGATGACCGCCATATACAGCTATACCAACCAAATATTGCAACCATAAACGCATTTCCAACGCAGAATGGCATTTTACACCAAAATGGAACACTACTCCACCAAAATGGAAGCATAATACAAAACATTCAAAGTCCAACAGTTGTACATGTTCTAAAAAACGAACCGTTTGACGTGAAAGCTCTTCAAGATAAGTACACTCCAAACGGTTTGCATCATAGCAACTTCCAAAATCCAATGCTAATTGACAACGGTTATGAGAAGAAAACCAATGGTTTTGGTAGCGCTTCTTCACCTACGAGATCTGACTTTAGAAAGAAGGAGCGACGGAAAATGCGTGCAAACAGTTCGGAATCGGATGGATCTAATATGGAAATGGGGTCAGAGAGCAGTGGGCAAGTGGCTGCAGTGTCTTCTACTGCAGGATTCAAGTCTCCCATGCATGGGCCGCCGCCAATGGCTACTGGACCGATGGAGCTCGACGACATATCCAGCGAAAAACAGGTGAGTAATTAATTCCCAATTATGATATGATATTTCCATAAACACATAGGTATTGCTTTGTGACTGGGTATTAAACTGTATACGTAGTATAGAACAAGTTCAAACGCAGTAAAGTCTACACAATAAAATCAGACACGACAACTAATCTCTCTTTCCGCGAATTGGTGAATTGCGTAAACAAGACGCTAGGGAATTGCGAAAAGCTGACTGAATATTCGACGGAAGATATGAGAATTCTCTGAATTTCATCAGACTACACGGCGTTGAAAGTAGATATTCGAGAGATTCCGAAAAAGCGAAACTTTCCCAGTAATTCCACCTTTTATTATTCGGGGAGCAGTTTTTATTCTCGGTCCCGAGTTCCGAAATGGCCGAACTCTCTGTCTTCGCGGCTATAAATTTAATAGTTAGCCAATTCGCTTGCTCCTCCAATAAATTAACTTCCTCTCTCGTTTAAAACACAAATTAAAGTCAGGCGATTTACGCGTGTCCTGCTTAGAAAATTTTATGAGTTCCACTCAAATTTAAGGGCGAATGCAATTAGGCGGCAGTTTTGAAAAGCCGTACACTAGTCGAGTTCATGGTCTTATTTTATGACGGAGGAAACGTTGTTCGCACAATTTTCGCGTTCTCGGTGCGCGGAATCTAATTTACAACACCTTTGAGTTTGCCGTTAGATAATGGCATCGTTCACACATCCTACCTCAAGTTCAACTTGGGAATGGAAGCGATGAAAAAGATAAAAAGTCTAATCGCTAGAAACAGTAGGTCCAGGTTAAGGCAACATTCCTCCAACAATAAATGTCAGCGTTTCCTAGTCTAACAACGAACACCTTTGCATCGACGCAGCTGCTAGTCGCAACTACGAGTATCTTCCGATAATTGCCTTACGGAACGTAGTTTTTTGCCGGATGACGGTTAGAAGTTAGCTTAAACTGTAAGCACGGAAATTCATAATTGCCTCATAACTACAAAATGTTTGGCCAAGTTATACTCCCTTCTGGCTTAAACATGATTCGTAAAATGAAGAAACTACAGAAGTTGTAGTCGAGAACCCTTACACCCCGCACGCACTCATACCCTCAATCTCAACACTCACACACGGCCGTCTGATCCCAAACTAAGCATTAGCTTGCACCTACTACGATGATCAGACAACTGATAAACATACATATATATTTTTAAATACATTCTTAAATAGATATTTTTTGCACCCAGACACAGAACCAACATTCCTGCTCATCACAGAAAAGTTTGTTCTGGGTGGGAATCGAACCCACGACCTTCGGCTTAGCAGTCAGGTTCACTAATCATTAGACCAGTGGGGCACTCAGTATCCCTGTGTCACAGGTGATAATAAGAACACAAATAACACCCAATTGGAGTATCTGCCCCAGCCGAGAATTACACGTCAAATTTTAATGCAATACCTGGACAAACTCTGCAATATCTCTAATAGCACTGCGTCTTGTGATCTAAAGTGATCAAAAAGAGTTAAGCAACAGCGAGCGCGGTCGGTAGGAGGATGGGTGACCGCTAGTGGTAAAAACTTCATGAGCGCCTCCGTGTTTAAGAGGGCGCGTAAAGCCTTTCTGGCTGTTATCGTCAGATGACAGTCGTTAAGACTTGTCGGAGGTCTTCAGTCGGCTAAAAACTTTCGACATTTGGGTTGCCCACTAACCCCTTTACCAATCCGTAACTATTGGAGCATCGTGCTGCATACTCATGCCCTAGGCCTCGTCAGTATGAGTATGAGAGACCAATGTTCAGTAGTAGGTCGTTAATGGGTTAACAGCCACCTGACCAAAAGCAATTTTAGTGAATAGTTCAGTTTAGTTTATAGTGAAGTTTAGTTTATTGTGTAGTTTAGTTTTTAGTGAAGTTTTGTTTATAATGAAGTTTAGTTTATAGTGAAGTTTAGTTTATGGTATAGTTTAATTTTTAGTGAAGTTTAGATTATATTGAAGATTCTAACTATTGTGTAAACACAAAAGGAATCTTCCTACATTTTACTTGCTAGATATTTTTTACGAAGACTCATTGTCAATGTCATTACCGTTACGAAGCCCTGAAGCGTCCTGACCCTACGATTGTTCTGCCGCTAAATGTACCAGATATAAAGATTTTATCGAGTCCCTCATTACCCACACGCAAATGTTAATCATAAAATTGCAATTTTCAAACTAAAAACAGAACCGTTACGCTTATCAAATTCGAGTCATGCGATGTCGTTTGAAGAATAACATTAAAAACTTTCGCAGAATACCTGAATAATTTCGGTAGTTTTTCGGCAATTTATTACAAATAAAAATACCAATTACCGTTTTAATGATAAGTCTTTGTCCTGGTGCTGTGACACCGTAATTGTTAAAATAATGTTCAAAAACTCTTTATCAGGGTTCCGTAATAAATAAGCGTAATATTTTTTTTTAATGAACCAACAAGGTATGCACTTAGACATACTATCTAAATTTCAAATTTAGTGCTACCTCAAATAAAAGTACATACAACATGTTAAATTTCATAATAACGAGTTAAATTTCGATTAGTGATATGATAAATTAAACTATTGCGGACTTGACAACAAACTACTAAAAGTATAGCAAAGTGAAAAATTAAAGGACCTCATGCAAGAAACATGTTTATCCGTAGTAAACATTGCACGGAACGTAACCCTTCGATTGCAGATAAAATTCACACTTGGCGGATTATTAAATATTCAGAAAATTAGACTGTCGGTATACGTGACGCAGATACTTTGGTAATGTCTGATGTACATCAAATATCGTGTTTGATTACATGTTTAAACATTTTATTTATATGAATTTAAATGATGCTATTTAAATTGTATAACAGCCGTACAGCGTATTGGCTTTCTATTTAATAAATTATGGTTAGTATAACTTTTACCCGCGGCTGCGCCCGCGGGGTCAATATTAATAACATACTATAAAATCCAATCGTTTTATAAACAAATCAAGAATCGCACGTCATACCATAATTCGGTCCGTCCGTCGCGCCATCTATTGTAATCATTGATTAAAACGTGTTTATGTGGAAATAATATATTTTTAAAGAAGATACAGTACCTAGCCTCTGTCACTCTCTAGCCCTTCAACTGTGTCCAAACCAAAAATCTCTGTACTAGCTGACCCGGTAGACGTTGTTTTGTAATCAAATTGTAATAGTTTAGACCTACATTTATTACAATATTTTGACTTTCATTAAGTGAGCTCTATGTTCCTATGGTGAAATAAATATTTTGAC
>DWKC01000455.1:0-12781 GCA_018249195.1 Racta chiria
ATTTAACACCATATGCAATATTTACAGTTTGACTATAGTTTGAATATTTTCACCCGAGTTTTGGACGAGTAAACAGTACACATGAAGTGCATGTTTAAATGAATTATTCATACCGCTAACGTGGCTGTTCAAACCAAATAATTATTAATATTTTAGATAAAATTCAAACGGTACTGTAGTTAAAGCCTACTAAAAGCATATATTAACAAAATTGTTAGTTATTAATTGACAGGCCTGGCCCACTGGTCTTGTGGTTAGTAAGCCTGACTGCTAAGCCGGAAGTCGTGGGTTCGATGTGTTCGATGTGTTCTGTGATGAGCAGGAATGTTTGTTCTGTGTCTGGGTGTAAAAAAATCTATATAGGTATGTATTTAAAAATGTATATGTTTGTTTATCAGTTGTCTGATCACCATAATACAAGCTAACGCTTAGTTTGAGGTCAGATGGCCGTGTGTAAGTTGTTCTGAGATATTTATTCATTTAATAGCTAATTTTAAACAAGCTTTGGAGCTAGCCCCCCAAAAAACCAATCCCGTGCTCTGGTCCTCTGAGACCAGGGTCGACAGGAGGCAACAGAAGGTCACAGCCGCTTGGTGGTAAGGTTTCGCGGAATTGTCTACATAAATTTATATTCCTCCTACTAAGAGTTAAAGTGATAAATGTGAAGAGCATACCAAAACTATCATTTTATGTAACTTATTCCTATGTAAGTAGCATAGAATAGGATAGCAGTGAGGAAATAAAGAAGGCAAACGTGTGTAGGCCCGATTTTGCTGCACGTAAGATATTTGAGCGATGCAATTTCCTCAGTCCGGACAATAGCTGCCCCTGTCATGTGTTAAACCAATCACGTATTGCTGCTTGGACGGAACAGACGACAAAAGACACGTTTCGCTGAACTATATTTCTGTGGATAAAAATTATATTCGGTACTGCCTCGTAAATACAGAGCTTATATTGCTGTGAAGGATAAAAGTTAGATATAAAAATATAATCAATGTACATTTTTTTAGGCAATCTATACATATAATACCACTGTAAAGGGTTATGGTAAGGGTATTCTGTATATTACAAATAAACTAAAAAGTAGTTCGAGGGATCTTCCTACAAGTAACACAAGCCATTTTTGAAATTTGTTTCTATCTGTCTGTTTTTTGCCATTAACCCAAAAAGTAGTGAATGGAATTGGACGAAACTTTTTTCTTAAATATTAGTCCTCGGAAACTTATGGACTAATTTTTATCCCGGGAAACGCCTATAGTCCTGCGGGATAACAAGTTAAAATTAGTATGGAACTCTGAAACCACGGGACTGATTTAGATGAAATTTCGCACATTTGTCGATTATACACAGAGCTTACTCTTAGGATACGTTTTTATTCCGGACGATAGTTTTATTCCCGCGGGATTACATGTAAAAGAACAACATTTGCCAGGTCAGCTAATCATAAACAAATTTCATAATTATATGGCGAACTTAATATACTTCAGTAAACAGGTATGATCTACAAATATTTTACGTATCTTATGTTAAGTAAATTAAGAGTTTGAAATTTTTATTCTCTGTTTTAACGAATTTAGTTCATCACTTAAATAACACGTTAACGTCACTGTTTGATTGTTGTCGTTATATAGCAGTCGTTCAGCGTTGTCAGAGACCCTTACCACCGGAGCAGAATCCCAGAGGTCTCTCAGTAATTTGAGAGAGACCTATGCTCAAATAGGTCAAAAATACCTTCGAATGACAAGTGTCGAATTGTATTCCCCTTTTTTAAACTTAATAATACAAGTTAATGAAACAAGTACCAAATTTTCGATGTTTTAATATCTTGATTGGTTCAATAATGTAATCCATTTAAACTTTATGTAGAAATTTCTCGATCAACAATGACAGCTTAATTTTACCAATCTCGACTCAAATAAAGACCCAACTTTCTACACTGGCCTTCAACTTATCGAGATGGGAGATGGAGAGAGATAGAATGGAGTAGAATCCATCTTTTCATTGTGTTTTAGACCTCCAGTGATCTCGAGTAATTGATTTTAGAGTGTCAAAATCTCCGAGTGAAAGCAGTTCTATCACGATTTTATAATGATAAACACTTTCGTTTGTTTTGTAATATCATGATTAATTCATAAGGTCTTTAGAAACCTCTCTTTACTTAACATAAGTGAACTCAACGTTCAATACAAAAATCGTTACAATAACTTAACACACTGTAACCCTTAACTATCCTAATGCTCAGGTCTTGTCTTAATGACATGTTTACAAGCCATAGTCCACCACGCTGGCCACGTAATCGGTACACTTCAGACACCGTTGATTAGAAAACTCTCAAGTGTGCAGATTGCTTCTCGACAGTTTACTTCACCAATGCAAGTAATACGCACACACAATACGCACATAACTTTTGAAAATTACAGCTGCAGGACTCGAACTCAGGCCCTCCGGGAGAACAACTACTGCTTAGTAAACTACGTATAAAGTGGACAAAGTTTAACTCTAGTGTTCTTGATAGTAACTTGCTATTATTATAGTTTGTTCCACTTAAGGGTGAATTACTTTCGGGTTCATCCTCGCACTCTCTTAGTATTGTAGACCTCTTGCATCTTTTTGTTCACTTTATATCATTTTCGATATTAAGTTTTATTTAGTGCTTTCTTCGTTACTTCGATTTGTCAGTTCAGCTTCCACCCGTGGCTTTGTCCGCGAGGTGTGTTGATATTAATCATTTATACTATTCAAGCCTATAATCTGATCCATTTAGTAGTTCTTGCGTGTAAGAGTAATAAACATCCATCCATTCTGAAAAACTTTCGCGTTTATAATATCTAATAATCATAATTATTGTTTGGACAACTCACATACGGCCACACACTGGGTGGGAATCGAACCTACCACTTCTGGCTTAGCAGTCAGGTTTACTAACCACAAGACCAATTAGACCAGTCATAATATTAGCTAAATTTACCTAATTAATCCTCATAGCATTATAAATAAACGAATAATCGAATTTTCAAAGGAGACGCAAATTTTGGTTTCAACAATATAAAATTAAATTTTTCAATCCCCAGCCTATAATAAATTACTATGGTTTTTCGTCTCAATTTTGCATATCATTTAATTAACTCGATAAATATTTCCCAACTTTAAATAAACGCGACGAAAACTTTAATCTAACTGATAATATTTGAAAACTAAAATGCTCCCGGGTAGGTAAATATTGTGGTTTCTCATCTAAAATAACTCGAAAAGAACCCGAAATACCTACTTAATAAATTCTTTTGCCATTTCTTCTCCTCTGTATTATGGCACCTTTCCGAAACGGTGGTAGAGTCTAAACATTTGACGTTCATAAGTGTATTGAGAATACCGATTTGATTTGATTAACAATACGCTTATAGCACGGTGTCGATCGTAAGTGATCAGCAAAGTTGAGCAACAGCGAGCGAGGTCGGTAATGGGATGGTTGACCGGAAGTGGAAAAATTCTAGGAGGGCTTTCGTGCTTCAGAGGGCACGTAATGCCGACAATCCAAGCCGGCAATCTCAAAGCTATATCGGAGAGCGGCATAGAAACTTTCAACTGACCCTGACCTTTCCGCGGTGTAGCAGCGAGGAGGACCATGCTCGAGGCCTCCTCAACAAAGAGACCCGTGCTTAGATGTGAGCCAATATTGGGTAGAACATGACTAATGTTGGAGAATAGAGAAACTTAATAAAACTTTCAGTTCGATAACAATTTTATAATGAGTTTTAAAATTCGATTTCGTCTTTCTAATAACGGTGAGTTTTACGGCCCACTGATCAATTTTTTGATTAACATTGCTATCTAAGATAAATTAGGTTTTTGGTGATTAAACATAATTAGTTATTAAATGTCTCTATTCAGATAAAGGCCATTTAAAGTCAGTAGAATATTATATACACATAATAAAACTGTAAGGGGGTAGATTCTGTACACTAAAAAATAAACAAAAAAGTTCTCATTGCAGTACTTTTCCTAACGATCTCTCGGGATCTTCTTACAAGTAACAGAATCGTAATAGAGAATCCATTTGTACATTAGACGTTAGCGGAAGAAGGAAGGTAAAAAGAGCACAGACAATGGCCACGGACAATAGCCACAGACTAAAAAACAAACACAGAGTAACAAAGCCTGCGTGGTTCCACAAATTTCAGTTTCAAAAATAGTTAGATCCCACTCTACCTGCAGAGTCGGTGAACCCGCCATACAATTACGTTTTAACTTCACCACTTTTTCAAAACTATAAGGTTTAATTGTTGGCTATGGAACCCTAAAAATCCTATTGATGTCAATGTAGGTAATTTGGTATCCCAAACGAATCCATAGTAAAGGACGATCGGACAAAAGTTACTTGTATGGTTTCCTCGACCGCAATATCCATCTGAATTACGTACGCTACGTATCATAGAGGGATGTTTACTGCTCGGGATAGGATAAGCCGAGTTTAAATTTTATAAAGCTATAAGGTCACATACACCCTGCATAAACTAAATTGTTGTTTGGAAAAACATTATAATAGCACAAAAAAATAATTTAGAACGATCTATTTCGGATAGGACTCAACAGGCGATATCTAGCGATAATTAGTTTGAACATAACATAGCCTGTAACGAATGATGTTCACGCCTATAATTTGCATACACGCATGTATTATAATAAATTAACAAAAATGTCTGTGTGTAATGCTGTTGATGTGTAAATAAATAAATATGTGGTAAACTCCAGCAGTGAGTTGAGTTCATGAGTTATAAAAAGTGTAACTAACACGATTTTCGCCTTTTATATACGTATATACGACCCGGCAAACGTTGTTCTGCATTTTTTTATATGCAACTACGCCAGGTATATCAGATGTTGAAATTTAATTGTCTTCAATAAATACTCTACACATTAAAAAACTTTTTCTATGATAGCATTTCAATCACTTCAATAATCCCTTAGATTTAGAAAATTCTGAAATTTCGGAAAGTTCAGAAAATCAGGTTTTCCACTTCAATTGTTTTCAAATATTTTAATAGTTAATCTGCTAACCCGGGCTGAGACAAATTCAAAACAGACCAAATATTATTAAGATCGATCTTGCCTTATATATAATGCTAAATAATATATCTGTTCAGAACATGTTTCAATTGAAAAGATTCAAAGCACTTTTTGGGTACATTATAAACTTTCATACAAAAGGAAACGTACCATCCACTGCGCAACTGTACCAACCTAACGATCAAAATGCGCATATATTTAAACTTTTCGCGCGAAGAAAATCAGGAAAAAGTTTTTTTCAGTTTCATCAAACCAGTTGTTTATCTTATTTTAGTTTTAAATGATGTACTTGTGGTTGTATATCAAATGGTGGTCAAAGAGATCAAAATTTTCTTAGTATTTGCATGTGGTCATTTTTGCATATTGTCCGGATTAGATTACCAGCTCAAGTAGGCATACGACAGATAATAAAAATAATAACATTATTTTCAAAAGTACACATCGAAGTATACTCAGAAATCTCCCCCCTCTGCTTTAGTTTGCACTGTTTCAGAAAGCAGTGTCTTTCGCAAAAATATGGCTTAATATTAACAGTAGGTACCGTATATATATGTATACAAAAACTACTTTTCGAATAACAATGAATTAACACAAATACTATCTATAGAAGGTAAAGCAGTGAGTGTGTATGTCTGCATGTTTGTTTTGTCCGTGACACAGAAAATGTAATTGCAGAGGAATGAGTTTATAAACGTTCATTTATTCGGTACAATTTAAAAAGTTTTTTCAAGTATATATTAGTGTTTAAAGAAAAATTAAGGTAGTTATTAGTTATATCTACCTACAAGTACCAAGGTTATGCCTATAAAGGGCAATACATTTCTGAAAACGATCGACGTAAAAGTTAGGACTCTTTGTTAGACGTAGCCAAAACATTGCCATGTTTGGTCACTGCGTACAATAACATTTGAATAAGAGCGAAATAAAAACAGACCAAGTTTAAATAATATATAATCAAAGGGTTCCATACGGTTAATTTAAGTTAAATTTAAATCCAGGACAGTTACAATATTCTTCGTCGTATTGATCACAGAATTATTGGAAATAGAAAGAAAAGTTTTTTTTTTTTCATTTAATGCGCTTGACTACAATGCCACCTGATGGTAAGTGTCGATGTAGTCGTTGATGGTAAAGCGCACTAACTTAGTAAAAGCGTATTCACTCTTGACTTAGACATTTACATTTTAATCGAACGGGAACACCGACGCGGGGAACTTATTCTCCTTTGCGGTGCGGATGATAAAACATTTTGGTACTAAGATTTAACTTAATTTTTGATGAATACGTAAATTTGAGTAAGTGTTTGGAAATGTATATGACGGCGTTGCTTTTCTTCCACGAACAACCAAGTGCCTTAGCAAGACCTCAGCGATAGTAATTCGGTAAACCTGACTGCTAAGCCGGCAGAGTAGTGTGATGATGTTTCTTCTGTGTGTCTAGTTGTAAAAAAATATCACACGGGCATCTGATTCCAAACTAAGCATTAGCTTGTACGATGGTGATCAGACTGATAAACACTTATATAAATATATATATTACACCCACACACACAAAACAAACATTCCTTCCTGTTCATCACAGAAAAGTTGTCCAGGGTGGGAATCGAACCAACCACCTCTGGCTTAGCAGTGAGGCTTAGTAACCACTAGACCAGCAGGCCAGTCAGATTTATTACATTACATTATGATTGGGATACCGGTTTTTATTGTCTACGGAACCCTAACTAAAACGTGCTAAACCGAAGCATTGTAAAGAACCAACGTGCCAACGTCCCTATAGTTAGGATTATCGAAGCGTTCGTTCTCAGAATTTGTAGATTTATAAGTGCTATTCGTTTCGTGATATTGTGACCGAAGTATGAACCCATATTTCACCCTTTCTTGCCATATTTCTGCTCAGGTACAATTGCTAAAGTAAAATACGACTGTTCTTTATTACTAATTTTCAGCGCATGACGCATGGTACATATTGCTTCACCTTTGTTTAAGTTTACCGTAAAATGTTGACGTATTTAGAATTAAGAAATATAAACAGCTGTAAAATTATTATTATCGACTGGCCTGCTGGTCTAGTGGTTAGAAAACATGACTGCTAAACCCGGTGGTCATGGGTTCGATTCCCATCCAAGATGAATCTTTTCTGTGGTGAACGGGAGTATATGTTCTGTGTCGGGGAAAAAAGGTTTATGTATATGTTTAAAAATATGTGTCTAAAAATATATTAGTGCTTTTATCAGTTACCTCATTAAGATAGTACAAGCTAAAGCTTAGTTTGGGATCGGATGGCCATGTGTGAGTTTTCTTAAGATATTTATTTATGTATCCAGTGATAACAACAGGGACTTAAGTTCCGTGGCTTGCAAAGCACGAAAGTGCGGAAGTCTAGTAATTTATATGTACTTGTTTTTAGTTATTAATATTGATGTTTACCTATAATTTCTAGCAAATCTTTACATACAACTATTTTTATACGCTGCAACCGTCGGATAACGTCACAAATAAAAATGGCGTACCATCGCCATTTAAGATGTTTATAAATACATCAATGGACCACTATTTCAAACCGCATAAAATAAGACATTGGACAAAATTCATCACAACAAATTCGGAGCGAGGGACTAACCCTGTCTTGTCATCTAAACAAATGCGTCAATTTGCCCAAGGGGAGTCAATTAGAAGTGTTTTATTCGACAATATTCAACGCACGTTTCCGCCAGATGTCCCGCAAAACCAAAGGAAATAGGAGTCGTCAATACTGACATCTATTTCCATCAGAAAATAGCCCTAATTGATCTAATAATGACTGACCTGTTCGTCTAGTGGTTAGTACACCTGACTGCTAAGTCGGAGGTCGTGGGCTCCGCGCCGATGCCGCGTTCACCTATAACTGCGGGTACGCGAGTTTTTTATTCAAATTATGTTTTGTGTATTTAACTGGTGAAATTTGTATTGGTGAACCAAATAAATAATTATATAAATAAAATCGCACTCTATCCATATCCGAAATCATTATTACAACGTTTCCTCTCACAAAACTAAAGTAGATAGGAAACACCATACAACAACATAGATGCCACATCAGGAAATGGCGCTAACTGATGTAACAGTGCACATTGTAACACATTGACGGACGATTTGACGTATGTGTAACACCTTGTTTGTGTGTAACACTTTGCTTATTCAAACAACAGTTACAAGTTACAGCAGTCGCTCCATCCAATATTTTTGTAAAGAATAACTCGTTTAAAACTGTTGAAACTAGGGATGTTCTATTCAATTTTAGGTACGGATAGAAATATGAATTTCAGATACGGTTTTAGATACGATTTCAGTTTCAGTTATATAGACGTATTTAGGACTATGCATGAGTTTCAGACATATTCCATGACGATATCAGGTTTTAAATGATTTTTAAAACTAAAGGGCAATTAGATTATAGATGTTTATATCTTGATTACGTAAATGATCAAACGTGTCGCCTGTGCAATACAAACGCTAACCGCCCAGAAGGAAGAGATAGACCGGTTTCTTGAAGCCGGGAAGACAGAAAAAGAAGGAAAGCTGTACATCGTGGTAATAACCGGGATCAATCACTATTGATCCAATCACTATGTCACTACATCATAGTACCCCAGAAGACCAACATTAGCTACTGAATAGGATGAGTCTGTATAGGATGAGTCTGTATAGGATGAGTACCGTCTAGGATGAGTCAGAAGAAGAATGGGAAAAAAGCTGACTAAGATTTAGGAAAAGAAAAGAATAGAGTTAATATAAACGCACTCCCTAATCCGAAGTCATTCGAAACCTTCGGATAGAATTTTATTTCGGATATCCGGTAATTTCAGTTACGATTTTATAGCACATCCCTTTAAACATTCGTAACTGCTCCAGGGACGTTGAGCGTAAAATGCACATATCAAAAATCATTTACGTATCCCGGTTACCCGCTCTCGTAAATATTACAGCTTCACGGCTCGGGCTCAATTTACACGTTTTTATGGTAATTTGGCTCAACTGCTGATTCGCCCGTTCAAATCGTTACATTTTGATGTAGAAACCAAGAATTCGTATTTTAATATAAATAAGTAGGTTCCTATGCGTTTTAGTGTGCAACCATTCAAAAAGCTCTTCAAAATCATACATATAATATATTTGTAACTGATAGCCGTCTGTACATGGAAGATTATTTTACTGGGGGTCTGTAACTTTGTCCTCGCTAATCTCAGAAACGGTTAATACGATTTGAATGCGGTTTTCACTGATATATTGGGCTAAGCTTGGATTGATACTTTTGACTCTTATATTTATTAAAAACGGTGCACAAACAAAAAAGATATGACAATTGAAAGAATTCCGTTTATACAAATTCCGCGAACGAAGTCGCGGGCACAGCTAGTATATTATTTATGAACATGAAAGTCTATTTGTAAAATGGCTCAAAAGGACAAAAACATAAGATTTGACTATATGACTCTGTGATAGTGTCTGAGTGTTAGTGATAGTGCTTTTAGTATGTGATAGACCACCCAGAACAATTTGTGTATACCTTAGATTGAAAAAATGCAGTGACAGTGGATACTGTCTTGGTGCACCGTAGCATGTTTGAGTGAACATTAAAATACTTATTATTCTATCCTATCAGATAAGTATTTACGAATACTTTATATATTTACAATATATTTATATAAATATATACTATATTTATATATTTGTTTGCGAAATATTATATTATGCTTAAACTTAGATCAGTAATATTTTTGATCAAAGGCTTTTAAGTGATAATTTATTTTAGAGTTATGTGTACCTTAATTTATCGGCTAAATTATTGATTCTCAAAACTGCGGAAAGATTCTCGACAGTTTGAACTATTAGGATGGATAGACTGCAACCCTTTAATGGCTAACTACTGAGCGCGAGTCTCTTCTCATACTGAGGAGGTTTAGAGCGTACTCCACCACGCTGCTCCAATGCGGATTGGTGGTGGGGTCCCAACCCAAGGGTCGGATGATTTTTATGGCAACCGAAGGTCTCAGCGCTAACAATCGGGACTAACAGCTTTTACGGGGCCTCCATAGCTCGGAAGCCCTCATGATTTTTTTCCAGTAGCGGTCACTCATCCTCCTACTGACCGTGCCTCCTGTTGCTTAACTTAACCGATCTCTTAAGACCGAAACAAACCGCCGGGCTATGAACGCTTCCATTCATATGGGAAGGCATATAACAGGTTAACCAGTTAATACATCAACCACATAACGCGTTATTTCCCGCGTTAGTCCACGCGTAAACTGACGCAAACGTTTTGGGGTTTTTTACATGAGAACACATAATAACTAAAAAACCTTACTCCGCTGTCGTTGAGAAGTTAGAGCGAGGTACTAGGTAAACATAAACCGTAGAACGTGAAATTACTTTCATACTGAATATTATTACACGTCTGGAATGGAGCGCACTGGGGACATAAATCGTGTCTGATGTACAATGGCCGACCACACTCGCCGTCACATGTCGCATTACCCGCGTCTACATTTGGATCCTTGTTGGGAAATTCAGTTTTGACTAAATTGTTAACTTAATAATCCTCTGAACTAGTTACATCATGAAGCGCTCATAGTCCGAAGGCTTATGACATCTTAAGTGATCGAAAAAGTTAAGCATCAGCGGCTGCGATCGTTAGAAGTACGGGTGCGCGCTAATGGCAAAAAAATCACGAGCGCTTCCGTGCTTCGGAGGGCACGTAAAGCCACCGCAATCTCACTCACTGGCTATCGTTAGATAGTATTCGTTAAGCTATGTCATGGTTGGCCACTAACCCCTTCACCCTTTCACACTGCAGCAGCGTGGTGGAGTATGCTCTAGGGCTCCTCAGTTTGAGGAGAGACCTGTGTTGAGTAGTGGGCCTATCTATACTTGGTCGGAACCAGCCAGGTATATCATAGGGTAGGGTAATATCATAATACCTACTTAGATGTAACAGTGGTTTTTAGGTTTGCGTTCCTCAAAAGGGTGCCAAGGAATCCTTTTCTTAAGATTTCTCTGTCCATCTGTCCGTCCATCCAACTGTTTTAAATGCTAAGTCTTAAGTCTTAAGGAAGTGACCCGCTTGATGTAAGATCTACAAGGGCGAGGAAGACAAAAACGTAAAGGAAGCAGTACTCTAGTCAATTATGACACCACACACCAACAAAAACCGCTCCATGATGGTTGGCAGAAGAGGAATGAGAAAGAGGATGACGATACGGGGGAGAAAGAAGACAGAACTGACTCTCTAGCGTTGCGACCAAAACACGAATTTAACATTTCACAATCGATTCTAGGAGGATAGTCGCCAGCCAGGCGAACAGAGAATGGCCTATCACAATGTTATACCGTTTGGGATACACTGGGTGGTACAGAGGCCTTACACCTTGAATTCCTAGAGGAAGGACCGGGTGCCATTGCCGCATCCGTTCAGCAGAGTGCACTACGACCAGAGAGGTTGGCTAGGACTCAAAGATGAGTTCTTTACATTCCAAAGTGCTGTAATGTTGAGAAATAAAGTTAACCTGTATAAAAGTGTAATTACTGATACATATTAGCAATATAATTTTACCGGGCTCCAAATGTTATTTGTCGTCCGTTATCCGTTCCGACATTTCGCGAACGTTCGACAACGCGTGAGATTGGCCGATAACACGTGAGCGCCAGTTGGCCTCAAATCGGTGCCATATGGCGAAGCCGTTCATGATTTGCAAAAAATCCGTTACCTGCACAAGTGTTTTATAGGATTTTTTATCTGATTTTAAACGTTTTTTTAAATATTGGCCATTTAATGGATGTGACCAAATGGCACTGTAAATCAAATGTAGGTTTAATAAACAATTTTGCCAAAGGCAATTTTTGCAAAGGGATAGCTTCGGTGTCCATGTCAGGAAGTTATATATATGCGGCCGGAGAAGTAAACTCCAATAGCGTGATTCAGGCTTCTGTGACGTCGACATGTATTGTGCTACTCCTAAAATTAACTTAGGGCTTCCTACATAAATTTAAATTCATTTAGTAACTTACTTCCGCCCGTGGCTGTGCCCGCGTGGTGTGTAGATAAAAAGTACCCTGTGTTATTCCAGATTACAATCTTATACCAAAATTCTTTCAGATCCGTTCAGTAGTTTTAGCGTGAAGGATTATCATACATCCATTCATCCTCACAAACTGTCGCATTTATAATATTAGTAGGATATTGTAAATAATTCACAAAACATAGAAAAAGTAAAAACTACGTGTTGTTTTTGGTTTATTTTACTTCAAAAAATAACATAATTTTGAACATCTGTTATCATGAACAAATAATCAATTGACTTAATTTTATTCGCATTCAAACAACTCTTTTTATGTCTCTATTAAAGTATGTAAATGACTCGTTCAAATTTCCTTCATTGAGAGAGTTAGCAAATAATGATTACACGACAGTTTTTACACGCGAAACTCAAGTTAAATAATTAGATACTTAAATTTCAAAAAACATAAATATCATTAATTATTCAGATTTTTCTACTAATAATGCACCGTTGAATGACTCTGGAGAATGTGAGGTTTATAAGGAGTGTTAATAATGTTTTTTTTTTTTTTACTTAAAATGCTTGACAACAATCCCACCCGAAGATAAATGGCGATGAAGTCTAAGATGTTGGGCGCACTATCTTAGTAAATGCCTATTCACTCTTCTCTTGAAGACT